>JAJKFI010000034.1:3055326-3082317 GCA_029204185.1 Lerista edwardsae
GCCAGTTTCAACCAGTTCTGGAGTGTGTGGTGTGAAACTGCAACACCAATGATCTTTGGATGAAGAGGGCAGAAGGAGGAGCCCACGAGGTTCTTGCTTTAGGATTAGCTTCTCTGAGTCTGAGAAGCCCAGGGAAGGGGAGTAGGTGGAGAAGGCAGGGAGGAGGCGGTTCGTAGCAGTCACACCTTCCTTCAACCTCATGGCTCTGGCAGGCTCTAGGCTCCATTGTTACCTGGGAGACGTCTTAGCGCAATGTTACAACTTCTGATTAGAGCTACAGGGGATTGGGTTGTACTGTTCCTAACATAAGCAGTAGCATAGCTACTTGTGGGCTGTGGGCTGGAACACCCCTTTTGCCATCCTCCGGGGGGGCATCACCACTGACCCCCCAAAATTTTAAAATTGGGGTTTAACGGAATAAAGCCATCAAGAGATATACCATTCAGTACGGCATTTCACCAGAAATTCAGTGTTTAGTATCTTTATTCTATCTAATATTATGGCTAAAATGCTAAAAACAAAAAATATAACTTATTATGTAAAATTGTGGTTTATTAAAGTGGCGGTTTTATAGAATAATACCATCATGCTATATACTGTTCAATGTGGAATTTCACCAGGAATTCAATAAAGCAAACCAGAGTGTAATGTCCTTATTCTATCAAAACATATGACCGAGAAACTAAAACAACCACCACCTTTTATGTAGAAATCAATTTGTTAAAATCTAGGTTTTATGGAATAATACTATCATGTTAGTATTACTATCACTTCATTTACTATAATTTACACAATACTATCACTTCATTTCATGAAGAATTTGTTGAAACAAACTTTTTGTTGTTCAGTCGCTAAGTCGTGTCCGACTCTTCGCGACCCCATGGACCACAGCACGCCAGGCCTCCCTGTCCTCCACTAGCTTCCTGAGTTCACCCAATTTCATGTTCATTGCTTCGGTGACACTATCTAACCATCTCATCCTCTGCCGCCTCCTTCTCCTTTTGCCTTCAATCTTTCCCAGCATGAAGGTCTTTTCTAAAGAGTCCTCTCTTCTCATGAGGTGGCCAAAGTATTTGAACTTCAGCTTCAGGATTTGTCCTTGCAGGGAGCAATCAGACTTGACTTCCTGGAGGATTGACCAATTGGATCTCCTTGCAGTCCACGGGACTCTCAAGAGTCTTCTCCAACACCATAATTCGAAAGCATCTATTCTTCGGCGCTCTGCCTTTCTTATGGTCCAGCTCTCACAGCCATACATTGCTACTGGGAAAACCATAGCTTTGACTATGCAAACCTTGGTTGGCAGGGTGATATCTCAGCTTTTGATTAAGTTATCTAGGTTCACCATAGCTTTCCTCCCAAGAAGTAAACGTCTTTTAATTTCATGGCTGCAGTCACCGTCTGCGGTGACCTTGGAGCCCAGGAAAATAAAGTCTGTCACTGCTTCCATTTCTTCCCCTTCTATTTGCCAGGAAGTGATGGGAGTGGTTGCCATGATCTTAGTTTTTTAATGTTGAGCTTCAAGCCAATTTTGGCACTTTCCTCTTTCACCCTCATCAGAAGGTTCTTTAGGTCTTCCTCACTTTCTGCCATTAGAGTGGTATTGTCTGCATATCTGAGGTTGTTGATATTTCTCCCAGCAATCTTGATTCCAGCTTGTGAATCATCTAGCCCAGCCTTTCTCATGATGTACTCTGCATATAAGTTAAATAAGCAGGGTGACAGTATACAGCCTTGTCGTACTCCTTTCCCAATTTGAAACCAGTCGGTTGCTCCATGTCCAGTTCTAACTGTTGCTTCCTGACCCGCATACAGGTTTCTCAGAAGGCAGATCAGGTGGCCTGGTACTCCCATCTCTTCAAGAACTTGCCACAGTTTGTGGTGATCCACACAATCAAAGGCTTTAGCATAGTCAATGAAGCAGAGATAGATGTTTTTCTGGAACTCTCTTGCTTTCTCCATGATCCAACGAATGCTGGCAATTTGATCTCTAGTTCCTCTGCCTCTTCGGAAACCAGCTTGTTGTTCTCAATTCACATACTGCTGAAGCCTAGCTTGTAGGATTTGAAACAAATCCTACACATTTGTAGGATTGAAACAAACTAGAATGTAATATTCATTCTAGCAAAAGTTATGGCCAAAACCAAAAAAGAAAAGAAAAAAAAACCCTGAAATACAACTGTCGAATAGTTGACAGTGCAGGTATGTCAAACATACAGCCCACAGAACCTTTCTATGTGGCCTCTGTGTTGCTTGCCTTATTCTCTGGTCTCCGGAAGCAAGCAAGCAGCTCCAGGAGCAAATGGTCATCTGGGCCAGTAGGAAATGAGAGCAGGAAATGAAGTTACATGTGCACCCCCCCACAATGATCACGCAAGACAGAGGCTTGGGATATTATTACCTTTATTAAATTATTTATAAAAAAAAACCTCCGGAAGCTAGTGGAAGACAGAAAGGCCTGGCGTGCTGTGGTCCATGCGGTTGTGAAGAGTTGGACATGACTTAGAGACTGTACAACAACAAACAATAAACCCCAGCATGCTGGCTCTAAAGTAGAGGGGAAACGGCCCAAGCCGTCTACCTCCCCGAAGTCCACAAAGGGCATGACGTCCTGACTCAAGACCTCACCCAATCATGGACTGGGCTAGCCTATCCTTGCCAACCCTGAAGGATCGAGGCAGCTGGCCTGTGCTGGCCCCACAGGCAAAGCTGTGTGCTAGCCATTGCGAAACCAGCCAAGAGGTTTGCCAGCTTGTCTCCCAACCCAGACAAGCGTTGTCGGTGCGGTTCTGGCTTACCCCTTGACTTTGCTTACTTTAGGATGTATGCCAGGCCCCCACCTGGCTACCCAGCCAGCACATATCCAGCCACCCTTGCTTATTTACACAACTAAACAAGGCCATGCCCAAAAGTGCCAGTCTGAGGTACATGAAAAAACTGCCACCCACTGCCAATCAGGCAAAGGCACAGAGGAAGGCCAATGCAGAAAACAATTAAGCACTGATTTCATGGAAGGGGGCTGAATGAATGAATGATTTTGCAGTGGGGGGTATCAAAAATTTATGGGCCCTGTATGTCAAATAACCTAGTTATGCCGCTGAATGTAAGCCTTCCAGCCACGGCCGTGTGAGCCTGCTGCTTCTTGCCGCTTCTGTCCCAGCTCTCACACAGCCTGTCCCACCCCCTCCTGGCTTGCCCAGTCCCTTTTGGTCTATGCCCTGGTGTGCCTGCTTCACAAAAGACTCTTGACTTGAGAGAAAATGAGTCATGGCTGTGGGCAAGTCAGCAAAGGGCGCTCACTAGAACTCATGCACAAGTAGAGTAGTGGAAACTGAAGGCTCAGCTTGAGCCTCACCGCTGGATCAAATTCCCCATCCCTTTCAATATGGTTTATCAGTTAGGAAAGTATTTTCCAAAATTCCTCCCTTCCTATTTTGATTGTAAGAAGTGATTAAGCACATTCCTTCTAGCATGATATAAATATATTCTACAGAAAACCTGGTAACAGATGTTTACTAATCACAGAGAAACTTTGCATATTTAAAAGGGAAATGGATTTAGAATGATGATGATGAGATTACAACAGCACACTCAAAGGTCTGGAAAAACAAACCCTGCATCTTAAAAGATAAATATCAAGTTACTTGAAAGCTTGGGGTTACTATGGTGAAAGTAAAGATTTCTCTTATGTTTGGCTTAATTTTTACCTGTTTTGGATCCTCCTATTAGCTCAGACCCTTTTGAGATCCAACATCATTCTGAGAGGAAAAGTACCCAGAAAAGTAGCATTAGGTCTTAGTTCCTATTTCCCGCTTGCTTTTTAAAATCCTTTTATCCTCGCACCCCCCCAAAGAAGACACGGACACGACTGTTATGGAATAAGGGCCACTTTATTAACTATTTAACCAGGAACCCAAAAGCAACAGGGTCAACACATACAGTGCGGGTCGTACCGGGGAAACGGGCTGCCTGTCTACCTCCCCATCCCTATGGGCATACCATCAGGCTCCAGGAACCCCAGGTCTGAGACCCAAGGCTCCCTTCATAACCACCCCACGGGGTTGAAACGGCCGGGTCGCCAGCCACCGGGCGAACCTGAGTGAGCATGGAACATCCCAGGCCTGGGGCTCCCCAACCCACTCCCAGCCGGATCTGCCGGTATGAGCAAGCCGGTCCCCGTGCCTTGCCGTGACATGATGGATACCGACATCTACCACTTTAACCCGACCCGCACTAACTCTGCCACCCGGGGTGGTCAGCCTAGCGCTTGGCCAACCCCGACCCACCAGAAAACGCGCTCCTAAGACCCTGTTGCCAATCGGAGAGCAGTAAGTCATTGCCTTGCTCCGTTAAATGAACCCCATCCGGCCGAAACAAACCCGGCCTGTGATAACCAAAATGAGGGTGGAACACCACGGAACCCCCAAGCTTACGAACGGCCTTCCCAATGTAATTATTCAACTTTTTCCTGGCTGCATCCATGCACTTCGGGTCCTTGGCGTGACGCCACACCCGACGTGGGAGGAGATTGGACCAGAGGACCAACATCCCCCCCAAATCTGCAGACCGCGAAGTCAATGTCTTGAACCGCTCGCATCCTAATATCGATGGATGGTCTGCATCCCAAGTCGTTCTCCCCTAAATGGAGGAGCAATACCTGAGGGGGGGCCGTGCTTTCGCACAAAACATAGTAGGGAAGGCAACATCTGACCCCATAACATGCCGCGCTGCGCCGACCAGTGGATGACAGCGAACTGGCTTAAACCTAACTGGGAGCCAAAGGAACTGTTTTTGGCCCTCTTCAAAGCCCAAAACACCAGGGAATGACCGAGAATGAGGACGCGCACCAACGAGGCAAAGCGACCTGAAACAGAAAGAACACAGTGTGAGCAAACACCAACTAATCAGCCAAGCAGCGTATCTGCTAACGAATTGAACAGGCCGTATGCCACATTCAAAGCCCCACATGGGCATGCACAGAGCGCCGATCCTGGACAGGCCCTCGAGGCCGGCCGCCCAGCCCCCTAACCCTGATCCGGGTCACGGACGTAGTACTTGAAGGCAGCCGATCGCCATCTCCCAATCCGCTGAATCTCCCGCACAGGGAGACCCATCATGGCAGCCAAGGACGCAGCTCCACTTCGAAAAGAATGTAAGCCATACTCGGCCCTATCGAGACCCAGGACTTCGACTGCCCTATAAAAAACAATCCTGAACTGGTAGAGAGTCAAAGGGGTCATGTCATCATGGCAGAATAGCGGCCCAGCCACAGTGGGCCTGCCCTCCAGATACGCCCGCAATGCCCTAACGGGGCAGATGCCAATATCGAGTGCTTGGCCCAGGCGAACTCTGCAACCCGCCCCCCTCTGATCAGTCTTTGAGAACCTCAGGGTTAAAATCAGCATTTCCCCCGAAAAAACGACATCTCTCAGCTGAAGGGACCTACCGGACTCATCCCGAGCCGAAGCACAAAGCACCTCGCTCGGGCAAAAGGCCCCAAAAAACATAATTAGGCTAACGGCCCTAAACATTGAAGCCTCGTAAGGCGATAAACAGAGCTCTTGAAAGCAGGCGTTCAACTGCCTCAGGAATTCTGGGGCGATAGGCTTCCTTTTATCTACAGCAGGGGGGCACTTCCGTTTAAGCCCCTCCAGCACCTTGCGCACCTGGAAATCCCCGGTCGTGTCCTCCAACCCCGCTGCCTTGGCACAGAACGCCAAGGCTGCCAAGTAAACTGAAAACGATCTAGAAGCTGTACCCACCCTGTGAAGATAAATAAGAAATTGAATGAGATGGTCTGGCGGGATGGGCCACACCTCAGGAAGTGACGAGCCGGCACGGAAAGCCTGAAAGTACCTTGCCTTAGCTTGATAGCTCGCACAAGTGGAGGGTGCCAAGGCGGACCAAATTAGCTCCTGGGCCCGGTAGACCCAAGGCTCCAAAGCCAATCTGGCATCGGCTCTGGGTCCCGTCGAGCACCAGGGGCCAACAGACGAAAACGGTCCACCTGGAAGCGAGACAGGGCATCGGCTATGTTGTTCTGAATACCCGGCACGTGGCGCGCAACAAACAGGGCGTTGATTCGCAGGCATTGCAGAACAAAGGATCTCACCAGGGACATGACGCGGGGGGACCTAGAAGTTTGTTTGTTGACAACCCATACCACGGCCAGGTTGTCGCACCAAAACTGAACAGTCGAGTCAGAAAACTCGTCTGCCCAGAGGTGCATGGCCACCACCAAAGGAAAAAATTCCAGAAAAGTCATGTCCCTGGTGAGGCCCTGCCGCTCCCAAGCCTCCGACCACGGTGCAGCACACCACCTGTCACGGAAATACAGGCCGAACCCGAGACCGCCAGCGGCGTCCGAGTGGACCTGAAGTTCTGCCTCTAGCCTGCTGTCCTCCCTCCAAAAGGAAACTCCATTGAAGTCCTGGAGGAAGTGCCGCCACATAAACAAATCCTCCCGCATTTCAGCTGATACCCTAACGCGATGATAAGGCCTGCGAAGGTTGGCCATGCCGTCGCAGAGCCTGCGGAGGAAAGCCCTGCCCGGGGCTACCACTCGACAGGCAAAATTAAGATGGCCGGCCAAAACCTGCAACTCCCTAAGGGACAACTTCCTAGAGCCCAGGCTCTGGCCAATTAAACTCCGCAACCTAGCGAGCTTGTCATCCGGGAGACGACTACAGCCCGCAACCGAGTCCAATTCCACCCCTAGGAAAGTTAACCTAGTGGCAGGGCCCTCCGTTTTTCCGTGAGCCAGGGGGACCCCGAGCTCAGCGCACATGGAGACAAAGCCCCATAACAGCTGCTCGCAGTGCCCGGAGCCAGCCCCGCCCACAAAAAGAAAATCATCCAGGTAATGAATGACCCCGCCCACACCTGTACGCTGCTCTAGCGCCCACTGCAAAAATGTACTAAACTGTTCAAATAAAAAACAGGCTGAAGAACACCCCATGGGTAAATTTCTGTCAATATAAATCCCACCCTCGAACTGGAATCCCAGAAGACAAAAGTCATCCGGATGGATAGGCAGCAGCCTGAAAGCCGACTGAATGTCGGCTTTGGCCAGTAACGCCCCCGGGCCGAAAGACCTAACAAGCCTAACGGCCTGGTCCAGAGAGGCATATTTTACAGAACAAAACTCCTCTGGAATCCCATCATTCACCGACCCACCCTCGGGGTAGGACAGGTGGTGGATCAGCTGAAACTCGCCCGGGGTCTTTTTGGGCACCACCCCGAGGGGGGAGATCCACAGATTGGGAACCGGAGAAATGGGGAACGGGCCGATAACCCGGCCCGCTTTAACCTCCTTATCAATCTTTTGCCTAACAATGCCCTCGCAGCCGACCACGGAGGGCAAGTTTTTTGCCCAAGTGGGGGCCACCGAAGGGGGGGGCGGCAATACGAAAACCAAACTCAAAACCTAACTGAAGGGACAATGCAGCCTTCCTGTCCGGATAGGCTGATAACAACTTCTTTAAATGAACCAGCCTAATCGGCGTGGGCCCCCTTTCCCGATGGAGGGGGCTGCTGACCCCCTTTCTTCCCTGGGCCGCCTTGGGGCTTGGGACCCTTTTTGAACCAAGACAATTTGGGGCAGTTTGTGACGGGATGCTTACCCCCGCACTGACTGCACGAGTGACTGAAGCTGCAGTCCGCCTTGTTGCATTTGCCTGTCGAGTTATATTCATAGCAAGAGCGCGGGGGTTGAACCCACTGCCCCGCCCCTGAAGAGGCGACTGGTTGTCCTGACGCATTACGGGCTATGAGATGCCCGCTATCTGAGCGATCCCCTTGCGTTGCGCGGGCGGGTACAACGATTTGGACCCATAATTCCCATTGGGGAATTCGAAAATCGAGGGCGGGGTCATGAGATGCGCGAAGACGAAAATGCTCGTCATAGGCTAACCAGGCGGGCCCTGAGTATTCACGGTGGGCCCTGTAAATTATGTCCAAATATTTGAGCAACGGACCGGCCTTCGAAGGTTGCATTTGAATGACCACCACTGCGTATATAATATAGCCTGTTAACCAGTTGTTCCAGTTTTTATCGATCTTTCTTTTCCGGGTTAGTTGTGGGTCAGGCACTGGGTCCCCCAGCTTCGCAACTGGTTCGGGCTCCTTGTGCAAAAGGCTAAAAAGATCAACAAACTCGCCCCGCCAAATTTTTTCTTTGACTGCCAGCGATAGATGCCCGCCCAGAGGCAATGCCGCTTCGCCGTAAGCGACTCTGGGCCTATCTTGCACCTGCTCGAGCCGGGGATGAGCTGGAAAACCCATGCCCCCAGGTGCCTGTGGGAAAAGGGGCCAGCCATAAGGAAGGCCCGACACCGGTGAGACTCCCGTGAAAGGCAGAGCTGAAGCTGGAGTGGCGCCACCCCCCTGGGGTGCCCAAGTCTGGTTAGCATGGGGGGCGGCCCCAACCCCTTGCTGCTGAACTGGAAGAAAAGGCAAGTGGCTGGCCAAAAGGGGACCTAAACCAGGCCAAGCCTGAAGGAGTTGCTGTAGTGTTGGGGCGGCAGGTGTTGTTCCCTCCTTATTTCCCCAAACCCCAGCCCACTGGTCGAATTCCCCTGTGTAACCAGTGTGCAGCTCACCTCCTGGCGTCCTGGTCCCAGGTAAAGCACGGCCCCCTCCATCCCCTAGGGGTTGCGTGATCTCCTCCACCTCTTCCTGCTGTTGAGCAGCCCTGTTGGGATCTGAAGAATCATTCGTGCTTTCCAAAGCTGACAACCTGGAAGACAACAATTGCTTAAGCTTCTCACCACGACCCTTCCTGGTAAAGCTCCTGGTAGGTGCGGGCACCCCAGAAGAATGGCCACCATCCCCCAAGCCAGCCTCCCTCGCACGTTTCTCTTTCTCTAAGGCCTCAACCCTGGCCAGTAGGGCCCTGAGCTCGGCAGAATCATCTTCCTCATCAGACGAATGGCTAGGAGGAGGGGCCTGAGCAGGCCTTTTAGGAGCCTTCCCTCCCGACGTTTTGTTTCTTTTGGGCATGGCGCCACGCACAAACCACACACAAAGAGAATGGAAATTCAAGCAGACTGGCAGAGCCGCAATCTGACCCACAAAGAAACGAAAATGCCCAGCAGCGAAAGGCACACCAGCTCGCAGGAGGCGAGGGGGGGGGAGGAACACACCGACGCCCCCTTCAGCACAGCAAACCGCCTGAGACACACAGCGCAACGCGGCAACAATTGGGGGGGGGAGCCAAGCAGGAGGGAGATTCAGCAGACCAAAGCAAATTGGAGCGAAAAGCCCCAAAGGAGAACACACGGGGGGGAATTCCAGAAGGGAGAGCCCACGCTGCTCCCGCGGTGCCTGCCCCAACGGACCCCACAGCCCAGGAGTCAGCCCAAAAGGCAGCGAAAGCCCAGCGAAAATCACCCCCTCCCCGCTGAGAACCCCCCCAAGAGAAGCCCCCCCCCTGCGCAGGCCCCCCGGGACCCCGCAAGAAGGCCCCGCTACTCCCTGGGCGAAGCTTCCAGTGCCTGAAGAGCCTCCCGCGCCGCGAAAAATCCAGCCCTGGACGCTCCAGAATCCGCCGCTTGAGATCGCTGCAGACCGCAGAGGGAGAGAGAAGCGCTGCGCGCTGCACGTGGGCTAAAAATAGCCTCAGAACGCTCCCGGCCGGGAGAAAAACAGCCGGCTGAAGAGCGCAGCACACAGAGCTCTCCCCTGACCGCAATCAGCCGCTCGAATGAGCAGCTGAAGTCAGCGAGGGGGAGGGCTAGAGCCCCACGCTCCGAGCCAGCCAATGGCTGGCCAGTCTTTAGCCCGTGGCCTCGTGGGGGGGCAGGACAAACTGGGTGACGAGCGATGTGCTCATCACCCCCATTCTTCCTCCTTTTGCTGGCTGATCAGTGCCTTGTTTTCATCCTTCCATCTTTTTCCTATTCCTTTGATATTTTGCAAACTTTGAATTAGCACCCAGTCCTATGCCTCTGTTGCGCCGGTGCTATGCTCTTGCGCCGGCTGAACACTGTTGCAAACGTGCCGTCAAGCACATCTGCATCAGTGCTATGGCACTGGACCAGCACAAGCAGCAATGCCGATGCTCGGGCACTGCTGTGACGATCAGCAGCGCTGGCCTTGTACTGGTCGAGCGTCAGCAGTGCGCGGTGGGCGCTGGGTATCGCCGAGGGCGTTCCAGAGTCGTACCGAGGGCGTAACTGGGTGGTGCGGTGGGCGGAGACAGGGGTTGACAAAAAATAGCAGGTGCAGATCTGAGCAGGCCCATAGGGATGACTGGGGCTTATGCGGGTGCAAGGGGAAAACCTCCCCTTGTCCTACATGTTGCTGCTGTGGCCTCCTAATGGGCTTTAGGATACAGCCCTGTTATGTCAGCCTTACTATGTCGGCCTTACTTAGGATTGGGCTGCCTATTTCTTGAATTTTTACTGTTTTACCTGCCCAGTCTCAGTTCAGGCCAGTTATCAGGTTGCCATGTTTCCCAGACTATCCATGTTCTATTACTGTTTTATTTGCAGAGGATTTTAGGACAGGCTATTTACCTCTGAGGCAGCCTTCTTCTGTCCTGTCAATCTAACAGTAGGTGGTGGCAGTGAACTACCTTTTCACAGTTCATTCTCAGTTATCCAATTAAAAGGGTGGCACTGACAGACAGGTACCTGATCACTAGGTGCAGCTGTTGCTAGATATGTTCTTTGACACTCATATACATGTTGCTTGCTACCTGCTGGGAGAGTATGACCCAGGCCGGTCTTGTGACATTTTGAACTGGGCCAATAGCTGGAGGCCTGAGGCCTCACAGGCCTTAAGGAAAAGGCCATTGAAAATCATATCAATTTTGTGCATGCACTGAAGAAGAAAAAAAGCAGAACAAAACAGTGCAATTTGGCTTGGTGTTCTAGAGATTTCACTTTATCATGTGTATGATATTTTGGCTTCCAGATCCCAAATTGGTTCTATTTGTCCCCTGTCCATTTGCAAGTGGTGCACCTATCTCACTACCTATTAACCAATGCACATTTGCATTCTGATGCATGTTGTCCCTGAGGAAGAAGATGGAAGCGGAAGTCTAGACAATGGATTTCGACAAGTAATTTATGGATATTGTTTGAATATCCTTTGTTAGACTAGATGCTGTGTCCTTCATTGCTTTTAAAAACACAAGAAACACGAGCACAGGGGGAAACTATTGTGTGCAAGGCCCCAGAGGATTGTCCAAGGGCACACCTGTTCCGCCCAGTGGTTAAAAGAAGCTTGAGGGGACCCATAGGGGAGGCTTAAGGCAATGTTAAGGTGCACCAGCATTTATTAGAAAATGCACAAGAACTAAAACAGAAGGTTTGAACTGGGACTCAGTTCAAATGAGTGTTCTAACACACTTATTCACAAACTATGCAGGAGGAATTCTGTCACATGTTTAAAAGTGTATCTGCTACAGACCTGAAATCAAACTGGAATATATAGGAATGTATGTGAATTGCAAAGGATAAAATGAACCGTTGAGAAAGAAACTATGGAATAATGAAGGAGATGTATCGTCCAATCATTTGGATTACAAAATAATGCATTTTTTCCAGAATATCAGAATAACTCAACTAAATTGCCTTTGGCATTCCTGAGTATCAAAGCACCAGCTGAGAGAACGAGCTTCATAATGAAGGCTACACCAAATGAGAACAAATAAATACAGCAACTTAGCATGAACCAGAATGGTAACTGCCAAGCTTTCTGCCAAAAAAGGCAGACTGGAGGGCCAATTCACATGCATCTCTTGGCCTGTGGCAGGCAGTGGAAAAGGTCAGTGCCTGCCAAGTCACACACTCAATTTAAAACAGATTGGATCACCATGAAACACAGAGTGCAGAGTCAATTATAAGCAGCCTACATAACATGTGAATCACCAAGACTAATGCAGGCCCCCAGAACCTGATGGGTTTTCAACAAACATACCCTCCGCTTTTGCAGTGACTGCTAAGCAGAAAAACCAGCAGTAAAACCATCTTAAAGAATTTGATGTGATCATTCAGAGGGGTAGCTTATACCACAAGAGCTCTTAGGGCACAATCCTAGATGCACCCTTGGGCTGACACTAGCAGCAGCAGTAGCAGCCCAGGGCCGCTGGCCCAAGGCCCCACTGTGCTGCTCATGCGCCAGTCAAGTTCGGCTGATGCTAGAGCAAGTTCTGGGTGGGGGGCGGGCGCCCCACGGGTGTTTCTGAGCAGGGGATGGTTGGTCGGGAAGCATGCCAACCTGGGGTTGGGGTTGGGATGCAGCCATTAGATCCAAGTCTCCATCCCCATGCTCCAAGGCCCTGATTCGGGCCACGCGGCATCCTATATAGCAGGCACAGATCCAAGGAGCCCATGCCCTTGCCCCAGGGAGGCTCCTGAGTGCTCCAAAGCTGTGCTGGATACAACGCAGGCCTGCCAGCCTCGTTGTTCTAGTGCAGTTTAGGATTGCGCCCTACGTTTTTAAGTGGCCACAACCAGTGGTGTCATTCAAATGATTTAGGAACAGGAACTCACTTTTGATTGGCACTTGTCGGGAACCCGGAACCAGCCACGGAGCCCGTTAGGATCCGGAACGCCCGTTCTGGTCCGTTCCCCCTGAATGACATAACTGGCCACAACGCTCTTGGTAGTTTGAACTCATTTTTCTCCTAGTACGAAAGTTAGTACATTTAAAAATTGCTCTCTGAAGCTATAATGGGGACATATTGCTGCTTTCATGCTGCAGCTGAGTTTGGTTTCTTGTATCTTTTAAAATAGATTTGACCGGCTACCTGTGACCCAACCTTCATGGGGATAAACAAAGTCATCCTTCCCATCCTTAGTATTCCATTCCTTAATGGATTCTTCTTGCTGCCTAAAACATCTGCTTGCCAATATTCTTATGGAATGGGGTTCATTCTCTCTAAAGGTGGTAATGGCTATTGGTGCCGATCAGTGACACTCAACCAGTAGTGCTTATTCTAGTACTGGTGATACTTAAGGTGGTGTCTGGTAGTAGGCACAAGTCCCCCAGATCCCTGCTGCCTGGCAGTGAGCCCAACAACATGATGTGACAAGGAGGCCCAGCATTGCAGGCAGAGCTCAAAAAAGTCCTCCTTTCAGTGGTTATTGCATCACATTATCAGTGTTTGTTGCATCACATCTGGCTTCCCAGTCCAAAAGTAACTGCTAGTTATTCCTGGTGGTACTTTCAATAGGTAGAGCATGCAAATGTGATATGACAACAAATGTTAAGAAATGTTGAGGAGTGCTGCTTAGATGAATTCATGCAGGGTAGAGCTATACTTGTAAGAAGCTATTCTTGAAAGAAGGGCAAGACACAAAAAATAACAAATAATGTTAGGACACCTACTATATTCAGGGGAGGTATAACAGCCCAATCCTAAACTCCTCAGCACCCAGAGGAGTGGCAACACCAAATGGCTACATCTTCTTCCTATGAGTGTCACAGCAGCCACTGGGGGGCTCTTAAGGGGAAGGGAACATTCATCCCCTTATGCCAAATACAGCCCCAGCCTCTGCAGTGAGTCTGCTTGAGTACACCTCAGCCCAAAGTGGGGCATAGGAACTGGTGGTGGAGGCCTCCATGAGTCCCAACCCCTGCCTGGACCAATCCTCCCCTCCCCCTGCCTAGCTCCACTACCTCCATGCCTCTGCCCCATCCAGAAAAACACTAGCTGCTGGCTGGTGCTGCTAGAGCACATTCGCAACGCTGTTAGCCAGTGATATGTGCATACCACCAGTTTGAGGACCTTTAGCATTGGACCTTTCTAGTGAATACTAGATGTTTATGATGTTCTGGGAGGAAGCATTTCATGCCTGGGTCAGAATCTGGGAAGGAGTGGACCTCAGTGCTAGAAAGAGCTGGGGATTGCATCTGACAAAGCAACTCTGGGTAGATGATCTTAGTATAGTGGCTTCTTAGCAGATCTTATGATTCCCCACTGATGTCTATGGTTGACAACACTGAGGACTTAAATCAAGGTTAAATGATGTGCAGCTCTTCTTACAACTTCTGCTCCAGGACCATTTTTCTTCCAAATCTTATGACTCTTTTTACTGCTTGAACAGAGTTCCAACGTATACATCTCAGCGTGGTTAAAAACAAAGCAGGCAGCCCTCTTCTTTTTCTCTTCTTTAATTACAAATAAATAAGGGAACGGTGGCTTGCAACATATTTCAAATGAAGGAGGGAAGGTCAATCGCTCCGGAGAGCTGCATTTGTTTTTGCTTTCCCTCCTGCTGTTCCTGGCCTCTCTTGCTTTGACTTAATGAACGTATGTTGGAAAGGGGTGTATAATTAGAGCTGTCAATATTGAATTCCAAATGTGCATGGCACTATGAATTTAATTTAAGTTTCTTTATTCCCCACTCTTCGTTCCCAATTGCCACTGGGAGTAAACTGAAGCACTTGGCTGCTGCTATGGCAAATTGGGTCCTAATGAGTATGATGCTTTATTGCTTCTTGTTTTTGCTCAGATACGGCTGTGGTATTTCAGCAGATCTCACCTGGGCATTCATTCTACAGGAAATGATGGTACAAGTATTATATTCTCCTCGTTTTGTTATTGTGCTGAACGACTTGCATAAAAAGAGGCCTGGCAGCTGTTCCGTGTCAATGACTGATCCTCTTGTCATTTCTTGCTTCAGATCTGGCTGTTTGCAACCTCTGACAGGCTTGAGGAATAATATGTCCCTTCCCTCTTTTCCTATTATTCTGAAAATTCCTATTATCCTGAAAATTTAACAAGTAATCAAAAAAGAAAAGGACTCCAAAAAGGGGCTTCGGTTTACTGGAATTGCTGCAATCATATGTAATTAACGGATATGCAAGTGTTTGGGGGCCTGCTTCATAACTGTCTTCTTGCAGAGCAAACATGGCTCTAGCACAAGTTCAAGGGCGTTAGATGTAGGATTTGGAAGGATGCAGAGTCAAGGAGACCCATGGGGGGCCACCCAGATCATGCTTTATGGCACATTTACGGCACCCGGAACCAGCACCGAGCTCTGAGTAACATAAGCTTGATTGTCCGGTATCCCTATGTTCCTTATATGCTCTTCTTATGCCCAACTTCAATTCATGATACTCCTTATCAAACCATTGTCGTTGATCGACAATGGCAATAGATTTGGAATGCCTAAAGACTGACCTTAGTGCCTCTACTATCATCTCGATAAGGATGTCATATAGAGGAATCATCTTTTTCAGCCCAATTATGCCTGACATTAATGGCTCTACTACTTTTGCCAAAACCCTCTTGACCAAGGTCTCAAACTTTAAGCTACATGAGTTATTCCATTTGATTTTTGGCAAAGCTGTCAATTCTCGTTCTACAATCTGGGGGGAGCGCCCTTTATAAAGATTAAGATGACAAATTAATGGGAGGTGCTCACTAGTGATTGGCTCTCCCACCTGAAACTCAGTTACATAGGGCAGCAAAAAAAGGGGGGGGGACTAGCATATACTCAATTATACTACAATCTAAGGCAAAAGATATGTGTACTCTCCCCCTTTTCCAAAATCAGAGAGCCAAACATAATTCCTACTTTAGACATACTTAAATTTGCTAATACTAATCCGGCCGCATTACTATGCATCTCTTTCGAATATCTTTTCAGGTAACATAGGTGGGGGGAGGAGAGCATCCCCAAACGGGTCTGATGCCTTAAGAAAGATCCCCTCCCCCCACCTACCCTCGCATTCATGCCCCCCCCATCATCACAATCGCCTCGGGATACCTATAATCAAGATCTTCCAAGAAGTGACTTAAATAGCTCCATTGCTGATCCCTCTGAGTCTTAGTAGTTGCAATCGGAATATAGATGTTAATGACTACTAGAACTGATTCTGTTAATGCCAATTTAATGGCCTAAATTTTGCAATGGTCATCTGCCATACCTATCAGGAGTGACTTAAGACACTTCGAGACCAACATTGCCAACCCTACTGAGAGTCTTCCCTTGGATTTCACCCTCTGGGCAGGCAAGGAGTAAGAATTAAAATCTTTGGCCCACTGTAAAGAGCAAAGGAAGGCTAGACCATGGTTTGACTCCATTTTGTCAACAGACTCCCTTGTGTGGGAAAGAGCTGAAGCTGCTAAAAAACCAGCTGGTGGTAATCAGCTCACTTCCTGATGTAATCAAGAGTGTAATTTCCTACTTTCCTAGCTTTCTGCAAAAAGATGTGAGGTCATAGCTGGGGTCAGGGACACTGAACCACCAGCTTGCCATCAGGAAGGTTCCATCTAGCTAGTGCTGCAATCAGGAAAATTCCGCATAGCTGAGACGCACCACTTGGGTTGTGTATGTAACCTTTTTTGACCATTCTGTGATCTCCGAGCATTGCATCACTCCATCAGGAGATGGCCGACCTTCATCCTGATTAGATAATTGACTGTGCTAGAGAGGTATAAAGATACCTAGTTTGGGGGGTACAGACCATCCCACCATCTGATCTTCAGCACACAGCACCAGACCTTCAGACCAACACACCACCATCAGATCTTCAAGACCATCACACCATCAAGACCATCTTCAGAGATTATCAAAGAAGATCATGAGATCTCCAGACTTTGAGATCCCCTTCTCCACTTCAGTCCAAGATGCCCCAGCCTGGACCTGGATGCTGCCTGCTTGGACTTGAGAAGAAGGCACCTTGCATGTACTAGGGCCTAGTCCAGAGTTAGACATATAGTTTTGTTATTTTGAAGTGTATTTTGGTTAAGTCTCTGTTAGTTCTTTTAAGCCTTTCCTAGTTTTGGTAACTGCTTGTTTTTCTTAAGAAATTATAGTAAATCTATAAGCTTTTATTGTGGTTACTTGGAACCAGACTAAATTCAGTTTTGCTGCTTGGGCACCCTACCAGTTTAAAGTTAAGCTTTATAGCTTTGTTCCCTGTAGTTGGGGCTAGTTTAGCCTGTGGATTTAAAAGTTAAGAGTCTGTTAATCACTCTTAGAGGCTGTTACTCTTAAACTGTGGTCCCAGGCTAGTAGCAGAGGGTATGTGCCTTTTAGCCTTGAATTGGAAGTGCTTAGGGACACACCCTGCTGAATGTTCACACCTCATATTATATGGGCCCTGGGCTGGTTATAGGGCGTATGAGCTTGTGAATTACACCCACGTTTCCTGAAGTAAAATTACATCATGATCTTTAAGAAAGTTTACAAAATCAGGATCATTCTGCTTCTTTCTCCATCCAGCCACATTCAAGACAACAGTTTAAGTGGAGTGTTCAATTCTGGTTCCTGGGGCAAACTCAAGAGTCATTTGTCAGACCTATCAGGGGCTACCTCCACTGTGTCATGTCCTCCTATTCTAATTATAGTATCAGAGCCAGAGGACTGTCCTGTGGGTTTATTTTGTTGTACTTCTTCTGCTTTCTGGCCCTGGGGCTGCTGGACTTCCATTGAAGTATCCTTATTGCCAAAAGAGTGCTGCAAAGATTGACCTGGTCCTTCTAGGAACTGGAAGGATTCAACATTGTTCTTTCCGCAGACGTTTAACAAATCAGCTCTAACCGCATGCAAATTGCTGATTACATTGCCCATCTGGCTCCAAATTTCGAAATGCTTCTATTACTTCAGATGTTAAAAGCCCATCGTCAATATCTAATTGCATCAATAAATCAGCATCAGTTGTATCCTCTTTCCAACTACTGTTTCCCTTATATACAGCTATCTGGCTACTATTAGGTAGACAGGTAATTGTAGCTGTTGGGCTGGCCTCCGGAGATACTTGTTCTACATTAGTGGCATATCCATCTGGCAGTTTAGTTGAGGATATGGAGGGGACCCTTGCAACTTCGGTCCCAGCCCCAGATGCTAGTATGACCTGTGGTGCAACATGAGATTGTTGCAGGATAGAAATGGTATGTTGTGTTGCACTAAAATTTGGCTGAGATGCACTGACAGATGTATCCATATATACTGATGTTCGTATTTCTTTCTGCTCCTTAGTTGATTGTCTTAAGTTCCTGAAGAGTTTCCAATATTGGGCTTGTCAACATCTCAAGCTCCCTTAAATGTGATTCCATCTGGCTGTTATACTTGCTTATATCAAGTATTTGACTATACCTGCTTAGTCAAATGATGAGAGTTATCTTGTGCAAGGGATAAGCACCATCCACCCCTGAATGCAGAACCAAGAGCCACAGAGCCATTCATGTTATTTCTTTGCAGAAATATTTCTTTGCAGATGTGTGGTTTGTTACAAATGGAAATTGAATCGAATGGAACCTATTCAATTTTTCATTCATAATGAACACTAAGTACCGTAATACTGAGAATTGGGTTGGTGGATCTTCCTGGACAATGAATGCCAGAGCTACAGTGCCAGATTGCCATCCTCCCCCCCCCCTTTGACCTTTAGTTTCAGGGACATTTGCCCATTTTACTGTTACAGAACTTCCTATTTCAAAATGGTTGGGAATAAGCGGTGGTGTGGCAAAGTTTGTGGATGACACTTAGGGCACAATCCTAAACTGCACTGGAATAGGCAGGCTGACAGGCCTGCGCTGTATCCAGCACAGCTTGGGGACAGGCTGGAGACTCCATGGGGCAAGGGCATGTTCGCACACTTGGCCCGGGGTAGGCGCCAGCCGCACCTGTGGGCTCCTCGGCTCTGCCCCTGTTAATGGCTTCTAAATTTCTTAGTTGCAGCAACTAATTCATTTAATTCCCCTAATCATGCTCTAGCGATCCCTATCTTCTGATTGTTCCCTTCTTATAGGATCTCACGGAAATATAACTTGGTGTGTGCCTGCATGCATATTTATATTTTAAAACTGAGACATACCAGCCTTTTCCCCAGGTGATATTTTAAATTGGACTCAGTGTGCATTTGGATTTCAATATGTTCATGTACTTATATTTTAGAAAAGGAGAAATTGCACACAATACATACACCTGAGATGGACCATTTTTCCCCATATAGGACTCTGAGCAGGTCCTCGATTCCAATATATTTTCAAATTGCTCCTACATTGTTTCCACATTGCTATTTCTATCATTCTGCTATCATTCTGTGGATAGGTGAAGGCTGGGCGGAGACAGAATGAGAGCTTCTTGGAGTCTGAAAGCACCTCTGTTTAATCGGGATGACATTGTCTTCGTAACGATTTGGCATCCAGCACTTGCTGTCACACTTCTTAAAGATCCCTGGCACTTGGGGACTGTGACACCTGAACTATCAGTTAGAGGAAGAAAATTAGCATCATCATAAGTTGTGCAGTGCAATGGGGTTCTGCAGATGGCATTATGTCACCAAATGTCACCTCCGTGGAGCACCCTGGCCAGATGCTGGACTCAAAGTGGTGCATTGCATCTCATAGAATTTTCATTGCTTTAAAGAACCCACTGGAAACGTTTCACTATTTCCTTCCCAATCAGTGTGATGGATGGGTCCTCTTAATGAGTTGCTTTTCTGTTCACTAACAAACATCTGAAAATCTTTTTGACTTTCAGCTTTTCTGCAGACTTTTTCATGGATACATGCCAGCTCTCTGTGTCTTCTCAATTCAATACAGCCTCATTTAACTATGTTGACCTGGAAGTGGCTTCAGTGGGATTTTCTTCAGGATTGCAGCATTCCAGCCCAATCCTGACCATGTTTACTCCAAGATTAATCCCACTATTACGATATTTAGGGCCCAAGCCTATCCTCCTTCCCAGTTCCAATACAGTCCCAATGCAGCCCCATGCTAAAGGAACAAATGCTCCATGGTTACCCTCTCCAGCAGGATGCCACGTGCACCCCATTGGCATGGCATCAGCCCTGGAAAGTTGGATATAAATTGGCCCAAAGTAATAGAAGAATTATTCTGGGCAATTTGAGTAGTCTAATATTCTATTTCTAAGTAAGTGAGCTGGGGATTGCATGACACTTACTTGGGAGAAACTTGCAGAGTCAACATTGTAACAAATATAAAGTCCTCCACATAAGAACAAATTACCAGAAACAGAACGGCAGAATATGGGAAACCTGGCTTGGCAGCAGCACATGTGAAGAAGATCTACATACCAATCCTATTCAAGGCTGGCCTGCATGATGCCTCCACAGCATCCATTGGGCTGGCAGGGAACTAGGCTGTCTGGGGGAGGTAAGTAAAGAAAAATTTTAGTTACCACATCTACCACTACCTGGTTCTCTATGGGCCTACTCAGATCTAGGCCAGCTATTTTGTGGTGTAAAACTGAACTGCCATAAGGGCACCAATTCTTGGGGATGCTGCAGTTGCCCAAATCCACCCTAATTGTGCCTCAATCCACCCCTAATCTACCCCTGCTGCCAACAAAGCTGGAGTGGTGGTTGGTTTGCAGGGTGCTACTGATGGCATGTGGCATCCTGACCTTTGCAGGATATCCTGACTGTATTCACCTTGTGGTCCACCAGCATATCCTGCAGACAATACTGGTGTATTGGAAAAGGCAGGAGATAGGGAATGGTATCAGTAGTGGCCCCTTGTCCAAATAAACCAGGGATTACAGGGTTAACCCTCAAGGTCTTTGCCTGCAGCAGGAACACAGCTGCAGGCTAATGAGGGCCCTGGCTAGGAAGCATGATTAGCACAGGTGCAGATGGGTGTGGCTGATGAATTATAGCCTGCCCAGCAACAGACACCAATTGGCCTCCCTCAGTATAAAGATGGAGGCAGGAGCTGCAGTAAGGGAGCACCAGGCAGGTGTAGCACCGGGCAGGTGTAGGAAGGAAGGAAAGTAGCTGTGGATTGACTGACTGAAGGACTGTTGGATGGATGGATTGGATAGTTGGTTATTGGAACTGTGAGTAGATTCCTGTGGTGCCTTGGTGGGAGAATTGTTGTATGGCTGCCATGCCCCTGGAGCCACTGAATGGAGGAGGTAGGTGTAGCTTAGGCAAACTGACTGCTATTGTTTGGTGGTGGGGTTTTGTGCTGCCAACTTAGGGTATCTTGAGCTAAGCTGGTGATGAGGGCTGTCTGGAGGAGGCTGGCCAGCTGGTGAATGCAAGCAAGGCTGCTGAAAGAGAGGAGAACCAGCAGGTGAAGGAACCCCCTCCCTCTTGCCTATCTCTGAGGCTGCTTAAAGGGGAAACTAGTCAGCCTAGTGTGGGCATTTGGGCTCTCGGGAAGGCCCAGCAGAATTTGGCAGAACAACCGGATCCTTAGCGGACCACACGTTGAACATGAGCCAGCAGAGTGAAGTGAGTGCAAAAAAGTGAATGCATCCAAGGGTTCCATTAGCAGAGGCATAAATAGTTCCATGCCATGGTATCAATTCATGGAGGGCCAGATCACCTTGCTATTGAGTAAAATAAAGTTAAATTTGTCAGAACTAAGAATGCTTTCAATTCTTATGTGGTTTGGCCCTACATATTGCTTACACCCAGACTTCAAACTGAAATTGTAAAATGTTGATAATCAAAGCTTTAAATTAAGATAGTTCCTAAATCTTTTTTAATTATTTAAAAAAATCACAGTACTAGGGTCTGTATAAGCTTAAATTTATCTGTGAAAAGCTTCCAGTGTTGTCAGCCTTCCGAACTGGGCATTCAGAAAACTCATAGATGGGAAATTTCAATCTGTCCCAGCTCTTGAGTCACAGATGTTAATAATCAAGAAGTAATTCCTGAATGTAATCAAAGTCCCTTTAACAAACTGGTAGCATTAAAAGGTCATAAGTTTCTGAAAGCCAGTTTCCTCCATGAACCAGCTCGAACGTTCTTGTAGCTATCCATACCCATGGAGACAATTGAAGGCAAAGATTTAGCCTATTTTCTGCTAGGTTTTCCAATTTCCTTTTGATCGAACAGTGCTCATTTCAGCCGTGCTCTGACAGCCAGGCATGCGATGCTGCAAAGTGGTAGGTCAGTTTACCCTTTATGTTTGCCCATTGACCAAGGCAATCTGTAAAAAAAGAAAAGAGAAAACAAGAAAAATATTTTTTTCTAGACCATTGCACCATTGCAACAGGTTGTTAATCCAGTCCTTAGATCCAGTTAAAGGTGATTCACTCAAATCTATTTGCTGGAAAGGAGATTTTTGGTAGTGAGTGGAGGAAAGCAGCATGGAGAAGACGTACTGGAAAGCAAAAATCCAGTATTACACAAGAAAGACATATGTAAACTAGTCACGGGCGCTCTCAAGTAGTGATATGCAGTGCGGTCAACGGCTGGGGAGGCACTTGCCATGGCACCCTATGGCATTCTGGGATGCCAGGACCAATAAGATGGGGATACAGGGGATAGTTTGTACCCAGGCCCAGGGTTAAAAGGGGGCCCAGGAGGCAAAGGAGGGAGCCCAGACATTTCCTGGGCTTTTACATTTTCCTTTCTTACATGGACTTGCTTCCCATGCAGGATGCGGATGTGTGTCTGCCCGCATGCACCACTTCCCAGTGCAAATGAGTGCAACTTTAAGCACATGTACTTCTTCAAACTAAACAGGCTGAAGAAGTACTATCCGAACC
Organism: Lerista edwardsae; assembly: GCA_029204185.1. NCBI lineage: Eukaryota > Metazoa > Chordata > Lepidosauria > Squamata > Scincidae > Lerista > Lerista edwardsae. The sequence goes on from JAJKFI010000034.1 coordinate 3,077,757, forward strand.
AGCCCACTGTGTTTTCTGGGGAAAAAAATGAAACACACTAAAATCCTATGTGCTGTTATATACTGTATCATCATAGCAGAAATGAACATTCAAAATAGTTCAATTAGCTGAATGCATTGACACGATATTGAGTTTTGATTCAAAATTCTTTTCTAATAACTTGTGTTCATTATGGGAGTTCGCTTGGCTAAATTAATCCTGATGATTTATTATACAGCACGGAGCCTTGTTTTGTCTATTAATATTTTTAAAAGTAGGGATTTATGGTTCCTTGATTTCTGATACCATTCTTGAACGTTTAGTGCACTAATTCTGTACTGAGCAACAGAGAATTTTAGTACAAATGTTGCCGTCGAACCAAAGTGCAGCCATCCTGAGTCTTTTTCTTAAAGTCTTTTGTCTAAAGCTGCTAAAGTATGTAACTTTTTTCTCTCTTTGCTCTCATTGTTCTTATCCAGGGCTGCTAGCCCTCACAATAGATAGAAAACTAGTTCAAGCCAGCAGAGCTTCCTTCCTTATCAAAATGGTCACAGCATATTCTCAAGGCCCAATTAACACAGAGCTTCTCATGTACCAGCCCCTGTGTAGTAATTTTCCACCAAGCAGCAGCTTGGAGGAAGAGGGGGGGTTATAAAAATGCTTGCAATCTGTTTTTTGTGGAGCGGTTGGGGACAAGCTCTAGGCTGTCCCCACCGTGCGGCAGGTAGCATGCGGGGGGTAGGTAGATTTGGTGAATTGGTGTCCATTCTGAGGCAGCACAGTTGGGGATCGGCCAGGGCCGCTCATATGTTGCTTATCCGGCTCGGTGAGGCAGGTGAGCTGTCCCCTGACCTTTGGGTCTGCCATGATGGACTCAGTTTGGCAATGATGAGCTTGAGATGATGAGATGGTACACCCATTTTGGTCATTCAGATCACCCCGGGGAAGCAGACGGCTAGGACCGTTTCCCCAAAGATCCCGCATGCTTAGTTTTAGTTGCTCAGCTGCAAGTTTAAATGTTGTTAAATACTAATAAAGTGGCCGTTTAAGTCCGAGCCCTGTCTCTTGTGCTTATTTGAGGGGTGCAGGGTAATCTATTCTGTCAATAGCTTTCAGGACCAAACAAAACATGACGTGGAAGAGGGAGAGAAATGAATAAGGTATCCAATGAATTGTTTTAAATCTGTTAATATTTATAGCAGCTGTTTCCTACACACACACACACACACACACACACACACACTCTTCAAACCAAGACCACAGTACTGATGGAAGTGGGTTTAACCCTTTCCCATCAGGTCATTGTTCCAATAACCCCCGCCTTTTCGCCTTTTCTCCTTTTCTCCTAAATGGCAAAATATAGCAATAACTGCATAAGAGAACCTGTACAGTACTTTGTTACCATGCTTTGTAGAACAGGAAAGCTCCAGTTCAAACTTCTGCTGTACCATGAAGCTTACTGACAGTCATTTTTCAACCAAACCTGCAGGACAAATCTGAGGCTAAAATGAGTATGGGGGGAGCTGTGTAAACCTTTCCAAGTTTCTTGGAGGAAAGGTGGCATGTAAAATATGAAAAAATGTGTGTATTTTGTTAAAGTGCTGATCTATACTTAACCCTCTCCCCTAAAATCCCTTTTCTTTCTTTCTCCAAGTTTTTTATACCAGAGTTCTGCAGCTTTCCACTTCTCTTTGATACACATACCTTTTCTGTTGAGGACAAATGCAGGATGTGTGTGTTTTTCAGAAAAAAAGGTTCTCCTTTTTTCCTTTTGTGCATTTCTTTTTAATAAAAAAAATTCAAACTGAGAATGGCTATATTCAAAGGAGGCAGGAAACCCATACAATCATGACAAACACTCAGAGGTTGATTTCACAAGGGTAGTTGGCTATTCATTAGAAACATATATTTATAGCCCACCCCCAGTGCACATACTTATTAATTTGGTCACACATTTTTGCTGCTGTTTGCTAAATATGCAATGGAGTTCTATTGCACGCTTATCAGTTAAATCCCAAACGGCCTTCCGCTTGAATTCCGTTCAAGTTCTTAACCATGTGCTTCTGCATAACATGTTTTCTTTATGATCCTGAAACTTACCCATATCCTTATGCTGTTAAATCCAAATTCTATAACAAGAAAAACCAAATTCTGTGCAAAAAAAAATGGAATTATGTAAATACATAAGGCATATTCAAAGGTTGTAAAATGAAAGCAGATTGCAGGAAGAAGATTTAAGAAGTCACATTTGTCTGTTTATTTGTTTTGCTTTGTTAATTGGATTTATAACCATCCTCTTCTCTAAGAAAGGAAGTGGGCATGTTTTTACTTTTATCTTCATATAAATTAAATGCAGCAGACTAGACAGAGTGGTTATGTCTGGAGCCATGGTTTCCTAGTGGCTGAGCACTAAATTAAACCCAGCATAAGCACAACACTTTAAACACAGCATAATACTGGCTTTCATCAAAATCTGACCAGCCAGATATAGGATATCTATATCCAGGTACAGCATATCTTCAGATGACTATTCAGAGATCAGCTTCCCCACCCACTTATTCCTCCAGCAACATTGTAGAAAGGGCAATTGCTGCTTGCTCCCAGCTGCTGCTGCGGCAGAGTAGGAGCTGTGCTGAGGATCAGAGATCCAATACAGTGGCAGACTGGAAAGGAAGGCAACAGGCAGGCAGGGCTTTCATCTGTTCACTGCCATTCCAAGGGTGCCCCTCCACAATACTTCAGATCACTCATGGTTAGGCAGCTCCTGAGCCTACACTTGTGAACATTTTCTCCTTAAATATAAATGGAGTTTTCATGCCTCCAATATGTAGATGAAGCTTTCCAGCTTGAAATCCGTCCGAATCAGCATATTTGATGTCTTGTGACTGTACCCACCTCCTGAGTTTGGGAAAAAAAACAACTTTTGTAAAACAAGATGAAGAATACACACCTCTGACAACCACACGATTGAGTTCCAATTTAGGTACAAGCCAACAATCCTCCAACTAGAGCATAGCTTAGTCAGCATAGCATCTATTCTAACATTCTGATATGCTAAACATGGAAGGATAAGAAGCCTGGTGAAGCAAGAGAGAGAGATCCTAAAAGGAGATCAGCCTCATCAAATTTGGCATGCCAGATGTTTTGGTCTTCAATCCTTTTTGTGCCATGATCCCAGTCAGTCAATCCATCACTAGGGACCCACCATCAATTCCATCTCCCTCCTGGGACCCTATCTGCCCACCCACCTCTGTTGTTGCCCTCTCCCAATCTCCAGTGCGCCCTATCAGCACTGTGCATAGTAGCAAAAATATAGAGGGCAGAAAATGTTACCATGAAGGCTCATTTCCATAAGTTGCCATGACCCCACAACTGAGGCTTCACAATGGCATTGGGCTCCTGGCTCCAAAGTTGAAGAAAGTAAATTTGGGACAAGGCAAGTTCTCCAAATAAAGACTGGCATCCCCATTGTTTTGCCCATGGCAATGGCATCTATGATGGACAAATGATAGAAGATGAATTGCTCCATTGATTGGTGAGGATGATGTTGCTACATATGGAAAAGGGGGCAAGTCCCTCTAGGCACGATCTGTTTCTCCATACTGATGAAAATAGAGAAACTTTCTTGGTAGTGAGAATGGAAATGCCCTCAGCATTTCCTGATGAGGAAATGAGAATTGGTGAAGGAATACAATCTGAAAGGTGGATAAAGGTAAGGATAATGCAACACCAAAATGTCCTGCCTCAAATATCCTTACCTATGAAAATTTCCAGGCCCTTAACAAGTATTCTTGCATTATTAACTCCAGAAAGAACAACCCAGCATTTACAAGTTTCACCATGCATTATGTCATCTTTTCTGAGTCTCATTTTCATGAATTCAAAAAACAAAAAAATGCAACTGTGATCATTGAAAGATGTTTTCATTATTACTGAAAATAACAGCAATTTTTCTGGTTAAATTTTAAAACAATCAACAGACTTCAATATACAGATTTTGTCACCACTAGTTTTCTCAGTTTCAGGCACAACACATTATTATGGCTTGTTTTCCTAAATCTTCAAAGCACTGTATAACATTTTCTCTAAAAATAAAGACATCTTACAGCATACAAAAGAATTTTCAAAATTTGAATTTGAGAAAAGTGTCTGTAGCAAAAAAAATGAAAGTAGGAGATGTATCGCTCTACATTATATGCTGGAATAACAATTACCACGTGATAGATGGATAGATAAAACTTTATTACAGTCAAAAGTTGTTGTTGTTCAGTAGCTAAGTCATGTCCGACTCTTCGCAACCCCATGGACCACAGCACGCCAGGCCTCCCTGTCCTCCACTAGCTTCCGGAGTTCGCCCAATTTCATGTTCATTGCTTCGGTGACACCATCTAACCATCTTCTCCTTTTGCCTTCAATCTTAACAGTCAAAAGAGCAGCCCACAAATAAAACATTAAAAAAAGATACAGAAATATTGGGAATAAATTACCAAGTGTGATAGAGAACAAAATATTGTGCTACAATATTAATCCTGTGTGTGTGTGTGTGTGTGTGTGTGTGTGTGTGTGTGTGTGTGTGTGTGTG
>JAJKFI010000034.1:3082327-3096425 GCA_029204185.1 Lerista edwardsae
GAGAGAGAGAGAGAGAGAGAGAGAGAGAGAGAGAGAGAGAGAGAGAGAGAGATGGAAATGGACCATTGGGTCCCTGCAACTCTCACCCACACCCACCAGAACAGACACATGCTGGTAACTATTTCAGTTCTGCCACTATCATAAATTTATTATAGTAAATTTCAAGAACAAGCTGACCACCTTGCTGTGTTGATCTGCTATGAGTGAAGTCACACCAGAGGCGGATCTACAGGGAGGGCAAAGCTCTAAGTTTTGCAAGGAGCCTTACCCTGTCATGTAAATCCCTCCTCTCCCTTGCTGCTGTAGCCAGTAAGTAACGCCAAAATGTTGCTTTTCCCTGTTAGGATTGGCTAAAACGGTGCAGGAGAGGAGTGATTTCCACTGCAATGTAAGGCTTCTTGCAAGACTTAGAGCTTTGCCCTCCCTTAGATCTGCCTCTGAGTCACACCCATTCCAGCCTTCATTTGAGAACCACCATCCTAGCCAGCATCCAGGACAGTAGCACTCTACAACCGCCTTTCTTTTCCGGATTTTGCTTCCCTTTCTCCCTGAGTGCTACCAAAACTATTGTGGAGATTGTGCTGCTGCTCATCGCGGGGCCATTCCCCTTAAAGGGGAATCACCCTTTTCCTGTTTCCCTGGTGGGTCGTGACCCACCAATTTGGGAACCACTGCTTTACAATAACATGTAACACAGTTTTCTTTCTTCTGTAAGCGTTTAGTAATAGTGGGTTTTTAAAAAATTCTTCCTACTGTAGACATGAGAAAACATGCATTTTACCGCACTCCCACTATCCAATTCCATCTGAGCACTTTTCCAGCAACTGATTGTCTCAGAGCTGAGGGCCAATATCTGGGGAGGGGGTGAGTTTTGGGAGGCTTCAGAGGCAAAAGGAGATTTAAATTCCTTTACATCTTTGTAAGCTTCCCAACCCACACTAGGACTTCTCAGACTTGCTCCAACAAAATCGCTGGTGCATGTCCACGGAGAGAAAGAGAGTGGGGAAGTTGCTAAAATGGGGGATAGGATCTGGTATGCACCATCACTGACAGATCTGTCCCCTTCTGTGGGAGATTTGGGGGGAGGGACTGGTCTGACCTGAGGGTGGGAGCATGAGGGCAGCAGTGGTGCAAGCTGAGATCCTATCAGAGGCAGATCTAAGGGAGGGCAAATCTCTAAGTTTTGCAAGAAGCCTTACCTTGCAGTGGAAATCACTCCTCTCCTGCACTGTTCTAGCCAATCCTCACAGGGAAAAGCAACATCTTGCCGTTGCTTACTGGCTACAGCAGTAAGGGAGAGGAGGGATTTACATGACAGGGTAAGGCTTCTTGCAACACTTAGAGCTTTGCCCTCCCTTAGATCTGCCTCTGGATCCTATCCCTTTTTCCCAGCTGAACACATCCCCTGACTCTCCTCAGACTCTCCCCACACTAAATGTGGGTCCACGGAAATCCACTGGAGGCCAGGCAGCCTATGGGGAGTAAGTAGAAGGAAAAGGACTTTACTTACTTCACCTGAGCAATCTGGACATGCCCCCACCATAGCATGCAGCACCGACTCTATCAGTGACACACTGCATGCTATGGGTTGATGAGGGATAGAATTGGCTTTTATTGGCTTTTAACCCCTGCTAACTGGGCAAGAGGCACTTTTTCAAGTGGTGTCCTCTTAAATTTAGCAGGGGGAGAGCAATTGTCCCTCTTCACCCCAGCAGTGTCTTTCTCGTGGCTGTTGCTGGTGGTGTTCTCCTTTCTTTTAGATTGTGAGCCCTTTTGGGACAGGGAGCCATTTAACTTTAATGTTATTATTTACCTGTAAACTGTAAACTCTGTGTTGAAAAGCGGTATATAAATACCGCTTTGTGAACTCTGTGTTGAAAAGCGGTATATAAATACTAGTGATTGATTGATTGATTGATTTTTGTTTCTTACTTTGCTCTCAGGTTATATATACAGACCTGAGCTACCATGAAACAAGCTTAACTGTCATGGCTTTCTCTAAAGGACTCTGAGAATTCTCAAGTATACCAGCATTGTGTGTTTGAGGGCGCAGTCCTAACCAACTTTCCAGCACCAGGGTAAGGGCAATGCAGCTCAGACGTAAGGGAACAAACATTCCCTTATCTTGAGGCCTTCATGACTCCCCCCCACCCACTGCAGAATGCAGCACATGCCCCATTGGCACAGCTACGTCAGTGTTGGAAAGTTGGTTAGGATTGTGCCCTGAGACATTTCTGTCTGCTTCAGTTTTTATCTGACACCTTTAGTCCTTGCATTTGCTAGTAGTGGTTTTCTGGTTAGACATTAGCTGTGCACAGTTGATATATAGGTCTAGTCTAATTCCTGATTTAGTAAAACTGAAATAAAAATAGCAAATTATTCATTCCTAAGCCACCTTCTGTACAATTTCTAAAGCAGCGCATTACTGTAGGGGTTTATTAGGGACAGAGGAATGACTTGGGACTGAAAAGGCCAAAGCAAACCATTTTGTAGCTTGTGCTAAGCTACAGAAAATCCTTATGGGAGAACACTGCCAGATGCTGTGAGCTGATTCGAGGCTGCCCAAATCTCACAAACAACATTGCTTTCACACACTTGCCTCTGATGCTCAAAGCAGCAAACAGGAGAAACAAGAGAGGCAAATTTTATTTGAATTACAATTTATTTTGAAAATTCTAACCTTTTCATCAAGCTAGCTATCAGCAGTAAAGAAGAGGAAGAATGAAAATTCATCAAATATAATGGCGGGAAAATCTCTGTCAGTACCAGTATCCCATATACAACTGTAGCATCAGAAAATCCTGCTTAAAACAGGTCCCCTCAACATACTCTTGTTGAACAAACAAAAGAAAACAGTTTTTTTAATGGATCTATCAAATATTTTGATGAATCTACTCTTGGGAAGATGTTCTGCAAGGCCACCACAAAAAAGACTCTACGTGGAACACACAAAAAATGGATGTATCTCACGAATGTATCTCACGGATTTGTTTTCCCTCAGAATAGCTGCCTGTTTAGTCTTGGCCTAAAATGCCCCTTTTGGATTTGTTGTAAAGATCAGTTTGAGTAGTTGAAGAGTAATTTAATTTTCTTCCCATCGTGGTACTCTAAAGGAAAGTGAATTGTTGAGGCAATGTTTCCATCTGTTCAAGAAATGTTCATTATATCTCTCCCAGACAAAAGGTTTATTTTCTCATATCACTATCATAATAACACTTTTGTTTTATTTATTCTTGCAAAAGGGATTCAGTTTGAAGGTACTATTGCAAGCATACTTGCTTTCTTAATGAATGAAGGGTAACATTTATCCCAGAAGAAACTGAAATATGATGAGAGCACCCAAGTATGTTGCTGGGGAAAAATGCCATCTAGTTCCATAGTCTTCTTGGAAGCTTCTGTTAATATTTCTATAATTGTTTAAGTGACTGTAGATCTGATGTGGCTCCAATTACCCCCAGAGAAGCTTCTGGGGCTTTACCTGGGGTAAGGAAATTAAGGTTCCCTTACCTAGAGCCACAATTCCTGTGCTGGGTGTGATGGAGACTGCACCAGCCCCCATCACATTGCAGCACAAGAATTTGGTTAGGATGGGGCTGCAAGTCATTGGACATTCAAAGAGCACCCACTTGCTCACTCACAAGTGCAATGACTGGGGATTCTTTGAGAAATATAAGTCACTGAAGCTAGAAATAATCTAGCTCAGGGGTATCAAACTTATACTTACATCATACATACATGAATAGCATTCATGCCATCTGTATGAAATGAGTTCCCCCCCCCCACTTGACAGTCTCCAGCTGGCTGGAAGTGACATCATTAAGCAGGAAATGGTGCCATTAAACCTATGATGGCCAAAAACGATCACTTTCTTCTATGTAGGAACTCATTAGCTGCATGCTAATGTGTTGAGCTCTTCCACCTCCATAATGTAGCAGTGCCTGTGAATTCTTTGGGGCAGAGTAGGCACTGGACAGGTTTAAAAATAAAAAATGGAGCCTTGATGAGTCCTGAAGAGCCCTTTCTCTAAGGAAAGGGTAACCCCACATGACACAGGATGGGAACAAGCAGGAACGAAATGTTCCAAGACAGGAGTATCTTCAGGAAAAGAAAGACATTTCAGAGAAGCTAATATAGATGACCTAGTAAACCTGAAAAATAATACCCCCTTGGTTAATCCTAGAAACAATGTACCTACATATTTATTTGCTACTAGCCTTTTGTTACCCGGCGTTGCCCGGGGGACAAAGTATCCCCAGCTTCTATTAGGAGAAGGAATGAATACAGGGACAGAATCAAGCAAAGGAGCGTAATGAAATTGTCACACTCACTGAACAAAGTCTGCAGGTCCTGTGGTAGGGCAGTTAGCCCTGTGGAAACAGGTAGCTCTCAGATCCGACTGGGTGTTGGAACTCTCTGGATCCTGCTCTTTCCAGCCTGGTCAACGCAGGCAGTGCAAAGCAGTTTCACTTTCATTTTGGATTAGTCCCTGTGTATCACATAACCTGCAGAATCGCTTGTGACCACAGGGTGGCAGCAGACCTGTAGTCCAATGCAATCCCCTTGGTCTGGACGTTCTAGCCCCCCTCCCCGAAAAACCGGGGGCTGTAGGGGGGTCTGACCCCCGCAGTGTTTCCTTCCAGGCTGCAATGTGTATTCCTGCCAAGTTTCGTGCGGATCGGTCCAGGCGTTCCCGAGCCTATGCATAACATACATACAGACAGACAGACAGACACAGACACCCACATACCCACGTCCATTTATATATATATATAGATAGTGGCAGAGGCTTTCAGTCGTACTGATAAATAAGTTATAATGTTATTCTGGGATTGTAACAAATCTTTCCCTTTAATTCAGCTGCCCATTTTTGTCTTCTAGATAAGGATAAAGCACTATAGGGATTATTATCAGGGTTTCATAAACCATAATAATCTTTCTGTATTGGCTGAGTGGTCTCGAGATGACATCAAACAATGTACTGCAGGTAGGTGATTAAGAAGTATCTTTTTCTCCTCTTTGAGAAGATAAAAATAACATAGATAAAAGGAACATATCCTTCAGAAGGCAGAACTCAAGTAATTTCAGGTGGAAGTCCAAAAAAAAATCGTAAGTATTGTTGAAATGATGAATCGCCTCAGAAGCATAATCTATTTATCTGCATGTTCTCATGATTCCTTTGAAGTCCTGTATCTTAGGAAATAATATATATTAGAGTCCTTTGAAATAAGTTCACATTTTCTTTGAGATCTATGTACTGATTCCCCCTCTCCCCCCTCCAATCTCACACTCCCCCCCCACCCCAATTATTTCAGCAGCTCTGCTTTTACTGTGTATGAGATCAGGTGCCATCATTCACTGGATAAACTTCTGTTGTGATGTACAATGGCCTAGTTTCCAGGGTCAAATTAGGCGACAGATCCATGATCAGATATCCATGTTATCCGACAAGCTTTTCATTTGCATTTTACCACCTAATCCTAGCTGCGTTGATGGACCGTGTGCTACATTCAGGGGTGTGGGGAGGGACCAGAAGGTCCCTCAGAAGTACCAGAAGTAAAAATATTTTTTCCCCTTACCTCAGGGTAAACGTCCTGGGTGCCTATGAGTGTCCTTGGTCACATGACTAGATATGTAGCTAGCGTAAGTTGGTGGGGAGAAAGGGAATGGGGTGGACTGAAAAAATAAGGCATCCAAGATCCACCTTCCCCAGCCTACTCCCCCCCTTGCCCCTCTCCTCATGTGGAATGTCCCCAACCCTCCTTGTTTCTACCTTACTGCCAGCCTACTGACACTGGTGGGGCTTCCTGGAGCTGCTAGCACAAGCATCACATCTCTGGCCATTTGTGGCAGTGACCCAGAAGTGTGCAATGGCACCCTGGCTTTTTGCACTAGTGCAAAGGGCCTTGCACAGCCAGAGTGCATTCCAGCACTGCAAGGCCCACATAGGATTGGGCTGAAAGTGTGTGAAATTAGTATACATCCATACATAGTCCTAAGTGTGGGCCAGGAAAGCACAACCCAGGTCAGTCTGATGATACTTGAATTTGGTTGATAGCACGAGGCTTCAAGTCCCACAGGCCAAAGGGATGATCACAACTTCGGTCTGTCAGAACATTCACTGATTCCTTCCCAGTCTAGCAACCCTAGGAGAAGCCACTGCTTTCTTTGGTTACTTGGAAAATGTTGTGCATGGCTGCACCTTGGTGGGACAGCACATTTGACCCTGTGGACAAGAGCCACATCCTGGACACTTCCTAACCTGAAGCAAACATAGTTGGTAGGAACATCAAAGTAGGGTCCCTAACCCTGGCTGCCGTCATCAACCCTGTGGCCAAATCTCACCAAGCATCTGGAGTCAGCAGCTGTTTCACATAGCCAATTGCCCAGTGGTTCTCAAACTTATGAGCACTGGGACCCACTTTTTAGAATAGCCATCTGTCCAGGACCCACCAGAAGTGATGTCATGGCCGGAAGTGCCAGCATTGTGACGCCAGAAGCCTGCTGCTTTCCTGAGAATGCAGCAATAAGTTGGTTATTTTTCAGGCCTTTTCCAATAGCAAAGTGAATCAGAAAGAAAAAAAGCCTATTTATAACCTTGACTCAAGCAAAAAAGCCACACAGCCCTTCCCCTTTCCAGCATCCCATCTTCCCATATTTTCAATATGGCTCCTCCAGGTGACCCACCTGAAATTGGCTCGCAACCCACTGGTGGGTCCCGCCCCACAGTTGAGGAACCACTGCAATATGCTACTCCAAGGTCAGCATTTGTTTTCTAAATTTTACTAATTTGGTCTCCCTAAACTGAAGCTGAGCTTTTGCTTTCCTAGTCTTCCTATCAAAGCACTCTAGTGTGCATAAGTATATGAGAGTTTAGGTATGCTCAATGAGGCACTTATTTTGTTATATACGATTCATTCATTCATTCATTCATTCATTTGAAACTATTGTGTCATTTAGGCCAGTGCTTCCCAAAGTAGTGGATTGTGATTCACCACCTTGGGAAGCACTGGCCAATACCCCTTTAAGGGGCAGAGAGAGGGGGAAGACAGCAACCCTAGGCTACTGGCAGCAGGTCTCGTCAAGGTAAGGGACAAATGTTTCCTTACTCTGTGTCTACCTACAGTGGCCCCGATGGGTACACTCGAATCTGCTCCCACCTTTGAGTGGGTGCAGAACCAAGGAGTCCCGTGTTGGGTTTCCTGGCTTGGGAGAATAGGATACAGTGGCAGAGTCTGCTGCCATCTCCACCCACCACACACACACACGTGGGTCCAGTCTACTCCTCAAGTCACCCTCCCTCCCCCCTGTTGTGCCCCCTTCCTGCCTTCCTCCCATCTTCTCTCACCCCAAAAAACATAATGCTGGCTGGCTGTGACATTCACCATCACCGGCGCCTCAGCATCAACCTCCTGGCACTAAGGTGCTGCTACCGCCAGCTGGAAACCATTTATTTATTTAGTCTGCATTGCTAACTCTTCTTGAATAGCTTGTTATGGCTGAAGTATCTGTGCAGCTTACAGTCTACTCCTCTAAACTTTCCTTGCTGGGATTTCATTGAACTAAATTTTCAGAGGAACATTTATTTGCTGTTAAAAGGTCTATGAACACAATAATCTGAAAACATTGACATCCCTGCAGTGAATTTCCCCTCTTCTCGGGCACTAAGTCTGAATGGAGGGACACTTCCCCTGCAAGAACAGGTGCGCAGTCTGGGAGTGCTCCTGGACTCTCAGCTGTCTCTGGAGAACCAGGTAGCAGCTGCAGCTAGGAGTGCATTTGCCCAGCTTCGATTGGTGCACCAACTGCGACCATACTTGAGCTATTCTGACCTGGCCATGGTGGTCCATGCGTTAGTGATTTCAAGGCTGGACCACTGTAATTCTCTGCATGTAGGGCTTCCCTCTAGAACAGTTTGGAAGCTACAGTTAGTACAAAATGCAGCAGCCCGGGTGGGCTAGATGGTCTGACTCAGTAGGACCGATCCTTCAGCAGTTGCAGTGGCTGCCCATTCACCTCCAATCTCAATGTAAGATGATGGTGCTGAACTTTAAGGCCCTTCATGACTTAGGCCCAGCCTACCTAAAGGACCACCTTCTCCCATACGTACCAGTTTGCCCTCTTAGATCATCTAAAGGGGCTGTCCTTCAAGTGCCCCCTCTGTCCCAAGTTAAAGGAATGGCAGCTCAGGGACGAGCCTTCTCTGTAGCAGCTCCACAAATATGGAATTCATCCAAAAGAATGAAGAACTACACGCTTCCTCATGGACAGGGAGGGTAGTGAATTCATCTCTGAGGGAGGGGGTGTTGCCACCTGCTTTGAAGCAGGTGACGGTTCGCCCCCTCCTGAAGCAACCCTCCCTCGATCGCACTAATCTAAACAACTTTCAGCCAGTCTCGAATATCCCATTTCTGGGCAAGGTGATTGAACGGCTTCAGAGGTTGCTGGAGGAAGCGGATTATCTGGACCCATTCCAATCTGGCTTCAGGCCAGGGTTCAGGACGGAGACTGCCTTGGTCGCCTTGGTGGATGACCTACACCGGGGAATGGACAGGGGGAGTGCGTCCCTCTTAGTCCTGCTGGACCTCTTGGTGGCTTTCGACACCATCGACCATGGTGTCCTTCTGGGTCAGCTGGCTGAGTTGGGGCTTGGAGGCACTGTTCTGCAGTGGTTCCACTCCTTCCTGGCTGACAGATCCCAGAAGATGGTGCTGGGGGATGCTTGTTTGGCACCCCAGCCTCTTAAGTTTGGGGTGCCGCAAGGGTCCATCTTATCCCCCATGCTATTTAACATCTACATGAAGCCGCTGGGAAAGGTCATCCGGGGGTTTGGGGTGGGGTGCCATAAATATGCTGATGACACCCAGCTCTATCTCTCCTTTCCCCCTGATTCTGAGGAGGTGGTCGAGGTCCTGGATTGTTGTCTGGAGGCAGTTGGGGGCTGTATGTGGGCGAACAAGCTGAAATTAAATCTGGATAAGACAGAGGTGCTCTTGGTCCGGAAATCCACAGCTCAGGTATTGGACTACCACCCTGCTCTGAATGGAGTTGCACTCCCTCTGAAGGAGCAGGTCCGCAGTCTGGGGGTAGCAGTCCCAGGTAGCAGCGGTAGCTAGGGGAGCCTTTGCTCAGCTTTGCTGATTCGCCAGCTGCAACCATACCTGAGCTGCGCAGACCTGGCCACAGTGACCTACGCCCTAGTGACATCCAGATTAGATTATTGCAATGCGTTCTACATGGGGCTGCCTCTGAAGATGGTCCAGAAATTGCAACTAGTGCAGAACGCGGCTGTTCGTGTGGTTGCTGGGGCTCGTTGGTTCGACTCTGTCGGGCCGTTGCTTCAGTGGCTATATTAGCTGCCAGTTCCTTTCTGGGCCTGATTCAAAGTGCTAGTTTTGACTTTTAAAGCCCTTTACAGCTCGGGTCCGGGGTATTTAAGAACATAAGAACATAAGAACATAAGAAGAGCCATGCTGGATCAGGCCAAGGGCCCATCTAGTCCAGCTTCCTGAATCTCACAGCGGCCCACCCCAGGTGCCCCAGGGAGGCAGGAGACAACAAGATGCTTGCATCCTGTTGCCACTCCCTTACACCCGGTACCTGTAGCCCACCACCTTTGTAAGGAGGTTGCACAATCCATCATTGCCTATAGCCCACAATGGATCTTTCCTCCAGAAATCGGTCTAATCCTCTCTTAAAGACATCAAGACCAGATGCCATCACCACCTCCTGTGGCAAGGAGTTCCACAGATTAACTACCCGCTGGGTAAAAAAGTACTTCCTTTTATCTGTTTTAACTCTCCCAACCCTCAGTTTTAGCGGATGCCCCCTGGTTCTGGTGTTGTGAGAGAGGGAAAAGAACATCCCTCTATCAACTCTATCCCTTCCATGCATAATTTTGTATGTCTCAATCATGTTCCCACCTCAGGTGCCTTTTTTCTAGACTGAAGAGCCCCAAACGCTGCAGTCTTTCTTCATAAGGGAGGTGCCCCAGCCCCGTAATCATTTTTGTCGCTCTCTTCTGCACCTTTTCCAACTCCACTATGTCTTTTTTGAGATGCGGCGACCAGAACTGGACACAATATTCCAGGTGCGGCCTTACCATTGCTTTGTACAATGGCATGATAATATTGGCTGTTTTATTCTCAACCCCTTTTTTAATTACCCCGAGCATGGAATTGGCTTTCTTAATTGCTGCCGCGCACTGGGTCGATACCTTCATGGAATTGTCCACCAGCACCCCAAGATCTCTCTCCTGAGCTGTCACAGACAGCTCAGAACCCATTAGCCTATAGGTGAAGTTTTGGTTTTTGGCCCCAATGTGCATCACTTTACATTTGTTTACGTTGAAACGCATCTGCCATTTGGCTGCCCATTCCCCCAACTTGGAGAGATCCTTCTGGAGCTCTTCACAATCCTCTCTGGTTTTCACCACCCGGAAAAGTTTTGTGTCATCTGCAAACTTGGCCACCTCGCTGCTTATCCCTGTCTCTAAGTCATTTATGAATAAGTTGAAAAGCACGGGCCCCAAGACAGATCCCTGGGGCACTCCACTTTTCACCTCTCTCCATTCTGAAAATTGCCCATTTACCCCCACTCTCTGTTTCCTGGCCCTCAACCAATTCTGGATCCATAAGAGGACCTGCCCTCTTATTCCCTGACTGTGAAGTTTCTTCAGCAGCCTTTGGTGGGGGACTGTGTCAAACGTCTTCTGAAAATCCAGGTATATGATATCCACAGGTTCACCCACATCCACGTGCCTGTTGACCTTTTCAAAGAATTCCAAAAGGTTTGTGAGGCAAGACTTACCCTTACAGAAGCCATGCTGACTTTCTTTTAGCAGTACTTGTTCCTCTATGTGTTTTAGGATTTTATCTTTGATAAGGCTTTCCACCATCTTACCCGGAACAGACGTTAGGCTGACCGGCCTGTAGTTTCCAGGGTCCCCCCTTCTCCCTTTTTTAAAGATTGGCGTGACATTGGCTATCCTCCAATCCTCTGGCACCGTGGCCGTTTGAAGGGACAAGTTGCATACTCTAGTTAAGAGGTCAGCAACTTCGTTCTTTAGTTCCTTAATAACTCTTGGATGTATACCATCTGGGCCTGGTGACTTATTTATATGTAGTTTATCAATTTGATCTAAAACATCTTCCTTATTCACCATTATCTGATTTAATTCCTTAGTTAGGAAGGGCTGTTCGGGCTGTGGTATCTGCCCAAGTTCTTCTGCTGTGAAGACGGACGCAAAGAATTCATTTAATTTCTCTGCAATCTCCAAGTCCCCTTTTATCTCATCTTTCCCTCCCTCACCATCCAGCGGGCCAACCGCCTCTCTGGCAGGTTTCCTGCTTCTAACATATTTGAAGAAGCTTT
The DNA here is from genome assembly GCA_029204185.1 of Lerista edwardsae. Taxonomy (NCBI): domain Eukaryota; kingdom Metazoa; phylum Chordata; class Lepidosauria; order Squamata; family Scincidae; genus Lerista; species Lerista edwardsae. The sequence continues at coordinate 3,093,698 of JAJKFI010000034.1, forward strand.
TATTATTCCCCCTTATGTTGCTAGCCATGCGTTCCTCAAACGCTTTCTTGGCCTCCCGTATCACCTTCTTACTTGTCTTTTGCCAGAGTTTATGTTCCTTTTTATTCTCCTCACTGGGGCAAGACTTCCATTGACGGAAAGAAGCTTCCTTGCTCTTTACAGCTTCTCTAACTTCGTTTGTCAGCCATGCAGGTACCCTCCTGGACCTTGTTGAACCCTTCTTTCTTTGCTGTATACACTCCCGCTGGGCGTCTACTACTGTCACTTTAAACAGCCTCCACGCAGCCTGGAGGGATTGGACTCTTTTTACCTTCCCTTTCAATTTCTTCCTAACTAGCCTCCTCATCTGAGGGAAATCTGCCCTTCGAAAGTCCAGGGTTCTTGTGTCAGATTTGCTCTGCACTCTTTCCTGGACACGCATGGCAAAACCAATCGCAGCATGGTCACTGTTCCCCAATGGCTCAGTAACACATACATCCCTCACTAAGTCCCGAGTGCCACACAATATTAAATCCAGAGTCGCCTGTCCTCTGGTCGGCTCCATGACTAGCTGCTCTAAGGCACAGTCATTCAACACATCAAGGAATCCGGTCTCTCTTTCTTGACCAGAGCAGCAGTTGACCCAGTCAATATGAGGATAATTGAAGTCCCCCATGATTACAATCCTGTCTCTCTTGGTCACTGCCCTGATTTGTTCCCTCATTTCAAGGTCACCTTCAAGTTTTTGGTCGGGAGGACGATAGCACACCCCCACTATTACATTGCTCTTACGGCCTGGTAGTTTAACCCACAGTGACTCCACGGAGGAGTCCGGCCCACCTTCAGTTTCTACTCTGCTGGATTCTATCCCTTCTTTGATATAGATGGCCACCCCTCCGCCAACACGCCCTTCCCTGTCCCTCCTATAGAGTTTATAGCCTGGAATTGCAGTATCCCACTGATTCTCTGCATTCCACCAGGTTTCCGTTATACCTACTATATCAACGTTTTCCCTAGCCACCAAACATTCCAGTTCCCCCATCTTTGCTCGGACACTTTGGGCATTCGCATAATAACACCTATATACGGGGTTCTCTAACGAGGGACTGTTTTTTGATCCCTTTCCCCCTCCTCTCTTTGTACTGGACAAACTATCACTTACACTCAGGTTTGACGTTCTAATTCCTACTCCTCCAGTGCTCTTTGGTACTCCTCCACCCTCCTCTTCCCGTAGGGATGAGGAGTTCCGAACCGGACGCCACTCGGCTCCTGTCGGCTTTCCCCCAGGGATCAGTTTAAAAGCTGCTCTGCCACCTTTTTAATATTAAGCGCCAGCAGCCTGATTCCATTTTGGTTCAAGTGAAGCCCGTCCCTCTTGTACAGGCCTGGCTTGTCCCAGAATGTTCCCCAGTGCCTAACGAATCTAAACCCTTCCTCCCGACACCACCGTCTCATCCACGCATTGAGACCCCTGATCTCCGCCTGCCTAGCTGGCCCTGCACGTGGAACTGGTAGCACTTCTGAGAACGCCACCTTGGGGGTCCTGGCCTTCAGCGTCCTGCCTAGCAACCTAAATTTGGCTTCCAGGACCTCCCGGCTACATTTCCCCACATCGTTGGTGCCAACATGCACCACGACCGCTACCTCCTCCCCAGCACTCCCTACCAGCCTATCTAGACGAGACGTGATGTCCGCAACCTTCGCACCAGGCAGGCAAGTCACCGTGCGGTCCTCACATCCGTCACAGACCCCTCTCTCTATATTCCTAACTATAGAATCGCCCACAACAAGGAGACCACGACCCCCCTCCCGCCGAGGAGCATCCTTAGTGCGACTGGATGCGGGCTCATCACCGGAAGAAGGGGCCCCCGCTGGGGGATCGATTCCCTCTGTTCCAAGCTGACGTCCTCCAGCCCTGAGACTCCTTTCCCCAGCAGCTGAGGAGCTGCCTGGCTGAGAATGGAACGAAGCCTGCAAGTCCCCGGAAGTCTCACCATGAACCCTCACTACCTGTCTATGCTTCTCCAGGTTGGCAACCAAGGCCTGTAGGGAGCAGACACGTTCCCTGAGTGCCTGGAGCTCCTTGCACAGAGGACACACCCACGACTTATGCCCCAGAGGCATATAGTCATACATGTGGCACTCTGTACAAAACACTGGATAGCCCCCACCCAACTGCTGGCTGTCTGGCTCCATCTCTGTATTTATTAAGGGATTATTTGAGGGACGCCTCCTTCCATATAATCCTACCCATACTCTTAGGTTATGGGGGGGGAGGGGCTTCTGACTGTGCCGCCACCAGGAGAGGTGAGGGGGATGGCGGCCAGGAAGAGGGCCTTCTCGGTGGTGGCCCCACGACTTCGGAATGCCCTCCCCTTAGAATTAAGATCTGCTCCCTCTTTGGCAATATTTTGGTGGGGGCTGAAGCCTTTTTTATTTAAACAAGCCTTCAATTGTTGACAGGATGGCTGGCATTTTACATTCTTCATTCTAGATTTTAAAGGATCCACGGAGCTTGCTTGTTTTAAATTTTTTACTGTTTTAATATTGTTTTTAACATTGTTTAATTGTTATACTTGTGGTTTTTAAAGTGATGGTTTAATGTTGTAAGCCGCCTTGGGTGCCCATGGGACAGAAAGGCGGGGAAAAAATTAAATTAATAATAATCTATATATATAAAGAAGAGCGTGGGTGTGTGTGGGTGTATGTATGTATGTATGTATGTATGTATGTATGTATGTATGTATGT
>JAJKFI010000034.1:3098010-3119131 GCA_029204185.1 Lerista edwardsae
ATAATAATAATAATAATAATAATAATAATAATAATAATAATAATAATGGCCTTTTGGAGTGGGCTCAAATCATACCTATTTCCTTTGGCCTTTGGATGATTATGTGGCTGTCTGCCCTCTGCCCCTCTCGTATAATGTCATAGTTTGTTCACTCCCCTGGTCAATTTTTTCCCACCCTTCAAAGGCCTGATATGGAGAATTGGTTCTAGCTTCACTCTTGTTCACTGTCTGTGTTCCTGTTATGTTTAATGTTGTTGTTGTTGTTTAATGTGATTTACTTATTGTGGTTACATTATATTTTGTTTTTCTCTGTAAGCCGCCTTGGGCATTTGCTTCTGCATGGGTTTAAATTCTCCAAATAAATATCACTGAAGAGAGCTTAACTGCATGAGTTCGGGCAATTGACATGGATTGTGGACAGGTAAACTCACAATAGGAGGGCTTAGACACATGCAATTATTTTTACTAATAGGTACACCCACTGGATGGAAAACCCATTGCAGTGGCTGCCAAAGAGAATTTTCTTTGCAAAACACCACTGTGAGTAGAGCAACCACTCGAAATGCCTGTGAGGATTCCATTTTCAGCATGTTTTGCACACATTGTAGCACAGACCAATATATGCCAAAACCCAAATGTTAGCAGTAGATGAAGGCATATCTGGTGCTTCTAATGCTTTTTTGGGTTAAGCTACAAGAAGTGGATATGTGAGCAATATGTGAATCAAGAACTACCAGATGTATAAGCTGGTTTCCAAAGAGGCAGAGGAACTAGAGATCAAATTGTCAAAAATTCGCTGGATCATGGAGAAAGCAAGAGAGTTCCAGAAAAAACATCTACTTCTGCTTCATTGAGTATGCCAAAGCCTTTGATTGTGTGGATCACAACAAACTGTGGCAAGTTCTTGAAGAGATGGGAGTACCAGACCACCTGATCTGTCTTCTGAGAAACCTGTATGTGGGTCAGGAAGCAACAGTTAGAACTGGACATGGAACAACTGATTGGTTTCAAATTGGGAAAGGAGTACGACAAGGCTGTACACTGTCACCCTGCTTATTTAACTTATATGCAGAGTACATCATGGGAAAGGCTGGGCTAGATGATTCACAAGCTGGAATCAAGATTGCTGGGAGAAATATCAACAACCTCAGATATGCAGACGATACCACTCTAATGGCAGAAAGTGAGGAAGACCTCAAGAACCTTCTGATGAGGGTGAAAGAGGAAAGTGCCAAAATTGGCTTGAAACTCAACATCAAAAAAACTAAGATCATGGCAACAACCCCCATCACTTCCTGGCAAATAGAAGGGGAAGACATGGAAGCAGCGTCAGAGTTTATTTTCCTGGGCTCTAAGATCACCGCAGATGGTGACTGCAGCCATGAAATTAAAAGACGTTTACTTCTTGGGAGGAAAGCTATGGTGAACCTAGACAATAAAAAGCCGAGACATCACCCTGCCGCTTTGTTTGCATAGTCAAAGCGATAGTTTTCCCAATAGCAATGTATGGCTGTGAGAGCGGGACCAAAAAAAAGGCAGAGTGTCGAAGAATCGATGCTTTTGAATTATGGTGTTGGAGAAGACTCTTGAGAGTCCCCTGGACTGCAAAGAGATCCAATCGGTCAATTCTCCAGGAAGTCAAGCCTGATTGCTCCCTGGAAGGATAAATCCTGAAGCTGAAGCTCCAATACTTTGGCCACCTGATGAGAAGAGAGGACTCTTTAGAAAAGACCCTCATGCTGGGAAAGATGGAAGGCAAAAGGAGAAGGGGGCGGCAGAGGATGAGATGGCTAGACAGTGTCACTGAAGCGATGGACATGAAATTGGGCGAACTCTGGAAGCTAGTGGAGGACAGGGAGGCCTGGCGTGCTGTGGCCCAGGGGGTCGCGAAGAGTCGGACACGACTTAGTGACTGAACAACAACAAGAAGTGGAAGATTTATGTGGTGTTGTTGTTTAGTTTCCTGGGCTTCTTCATGCTGCCTTTCCACCACCTAAGAGGACCTCTAGTTGGCTCACATTCTGTTAAGAACAGTTTGATTTTAAAAAGTGCAGCAGGTAGAGGAGGCTGTGGTGCTTCCAGCTTTGCTGGCTTTCTTTCTTCTTCAATCAATCTAATTCACCCCATCTCCGTCAGGTGAGTTTCATGTGGAACCAGGCTTTTCTAAAAAGCCTTTGCTAAAAGTTTATAATCCATTATGCATGCTTGCCATCCGTACCCTTCAGCACTGTTGTGTGCAAATGAATGGAATCCATTTGTTTCACATTGATTTCAGTGGAGGCCCACCCCACCGCCTGATGCCTAGAACGCTGGTGTTTTCCAAACCAAATGGCATCAATATTTCAGGCAGCGTATCACTCCCTTAGGGTGTAATAACTGAAAAGTTACAGAGAGATTTAGCGACAAAGAACTTATGTTATGAGCAATTTTTTAAAAGGTGTACAAAGGTACACATTTAGATATATACCTTTGTGTAATATATAATGAAACAGTGGCATGCATCTTTAGAATTGTCTGACCATCCCATTTCAGTGGGTGACCAGTTCTTTTGATATTGCTTTTTGGCTCCACCAGCTTTATCCTGCTCACATGCTGTATATGGAAGAACCTGGTAGCACTTAGAGCTGATCTCCGAACTGATCTGGGTGATAAGGGATAAATCAATAGATTACTCACAGGTTCCTCCTGCTGTTCTCCATTGAGTAAGCTCAGAAGCACCTGGTCATAATCAGGGTTCTATTTTTTTTCTCCTCTCTACCAACAGTATTCAATGGCTGAATATGTTATACTCTAACAGGCTGAAAGCATAGAACCAATAAAAAGCTGCAAAAGTGCTGTACAACCTCATGCGCTATCTTCTGATCCAGTGAGCAAGGTAGCACTGGATTTTAATCTATCACCTGGACATGTTGTCTAGTTATTCCAAAGTGAAATGAAAATAGGCAGCGTGTAATGTAATTTCACTACTTATCAATATATTCCATGACCCCAATATTTTATGCCTCTATCTGGATGCGCCCAGACCAGGTAAGTTAATAGTACACTTGAGTTTTGCTACTACTCTTAAATTTGCTCCATAGTTTAAACTTCTACGGTTCTTTTGAACTTCTAAAGTGAGTAACATTCTGAGCAGCAAAAGCAACAGAGAACCTGTTCGCCTGTGCTGCATCCTTTGCAGGGTAGGAGGCAGATGGAAGTCACCACCGGGCAAGGGGATCTATGGGGCTGCTCGGACCTGCACCTGCTAAATAGCAGGCACACGTCTGAACAGCCTGGATCAGGGCTGCACATCCTGGGGAGGGGGATTAGGATCTGGACCCTACCCCCTTACCTGGACCAGCCCATTCACAGGGCTACCCTCCCTCCCTCCTCCTTCCATCCCATTCCGCCTCCCATTTCCGAAGCCCCAACACTCACCAAACTTGGCCAGCATAGCAACAGCTCACCTGCCCTCATCTGTGGTGTCCGTGGGTTGGTGCAAGTCCTTGCACCAGCCCGGCACCTGTTTCTGTGGTGCAGATGTTTCTTACGGCATGTTTGCAACATACTTTGGCTAGTCAGACATGCCGGCCAAACGGGTGTTTTGGGTTGCACTTTTTTTCAGCTTCAGCTTTTGAGAACTTCAGTCACTTCAGTAGGACTGTAGTCCATGCAAGCACATGCCAAAATAAATGTGCAACATGACTCTGTGCTGTTTGCTGCTTAGTTTACTGTGAAAATTTGAGATTTGTAGGTTCAAATGTAGGTACCCCACTCCTATATGGTGCCAATCTCAAGTTAAAGATGCAACCAGTGTGCTTTTCTTACTCCAAAAGAGAGAATTCCCAATTCAGTTGATGAATTGGATGTGTTTCCCTCCCAAGTAATCATTCCGAAACCTGTATAGATTTCTGTCACTTTGCAGAGGCTGGAAATGAAATCCTCTCCACCCAGGAGGGAGGGAATTTGCCTTTGCATGAGGCATTTGATTTAGATGAGAGGTACATGGGCAGGGATTAATTCAGTTTTCATCAAAAAATTCATCAAAAGGATGGCAACTCTACATAATTTTTCCCCTATGACATGGATCAGTCCATTTCATTAACATCTTTAAAAAATATTAAATGGTGGCTGCTTTCGATTCATGCTCTTCAGAGCTGAGACTGGCAAAATTTATACGTCTCCATAGTAAGTGCTAAAATTGCTCCCAGTCTGAATCAAAGAGTAGTTGTTTATATGCACGCACTTGGTAGGTGTACTTGATGACTTGCCATTATGAGTGCATGACATGGAGACTGCTCTTACAGTTAACCACTGCATTTGAAAATCCTAAAGCAAGTAACGTATCAGCTGACCGGAAGAGGAGAAAAGCTGTGAGTATACTGTATATATGGTGATTTCCAGAGAAGCACAGAAAAAATGTGCTGTTGGATGCAGAATTCTGTTTCTGGTGTCTTCAATAACTTTTCAAAAGGACGTTTCAAGCACTGATGGTTAGAGAAATGATAACAGAACAAGATAGATTGTGTAAATGTGTGTGTGTGTGTGTGTGTGTGTGTGTGTGTGTATGTATATATACATATACATATGTATATGTGTGTGTGTGTGTGTGTGTGTATATATAATCAGGTGTGTGTGTGTGTGTGTGTGTGTGTGTGTTCCACATAGGCTCCGCAACGCCTGGAGCGACGCAAACCAAACTTGGCCTGGGGGCCCCATGTGAAAATGGTCAAAAACGGCCGAAATCGGTGTCAAATCCATAGTTTCCAGGGTCGCTGAGACGAGCGGCGATGCTCCCAACGCCGTTGGAGTCCGGGTTTCCCCCCCCCCTCGGCGTGGGGGGTGAGAAGGGGTGCAAAACAAAACATCCGTCATGCCCTGCTGGAACGCCTGGAGAGATGGGCACCAGACTTGGCACGCGCATGCCTCGTGGCCTGGCAACAAACACTGTGGGGGTCAGGCCCCCCCCTAGCGCCCCCAGGGGTGGGGGTGCAAAGGGGGTGCCATGTAAAAATACTCGAAAAAGCCAACATTAGTGTCAAATCCATAGTTTCTGGGGTCACCTAGAAGCTTGGGATAATTTGTTACTCGGGCAACGCTGGGTAACAAAAAGCTAGTAAGAAATAATGACAGCATAAGATGAAATAGGAATTATGTTTTAAAAAAAAAAAAAAAACAACAGGTCCCATGATTCTACTTTTCTTGGTGCAGAGTTTGGACTGCACTAATAATTCAGAATTTTTGTATATTATGTCCATGCAATTCCAGCCTTTACCAATTTTCTCCTCGTCTTGTCAACACAATGGCCTCAGTTCAGCTGTGCCTGTGCTAGTAGTTAAAAAATAAGACACTCACTATATAAAAAGCTTATTAACCCAATTCAACAGGATCCCGATGGGCATACAAATACACATCCCCAATCACACCTGCTTCTGCACATAGCTCTCACTTTCAGGATGAGTGGAATCATGTAAGCAGTGAATATGTTCTTCTTCTGGTGGCTAGCATGATACTAATCACAATTATATAGCATGGGAAGGCTTCAAGGATTGGGGGTGACAGATCAAGGGAACGTGTGGGTGCATGAAGGCTCAGTGACAAGTCAGTGACATAGCTAGAGGGAGATTGAAACACTATTTATGGTGCTGCAACACACTGTGTAAATGGCCCCTCCCCCTCATCACCAGAGCCATACTAGGCAGCCAGAGTACTGTAGATGATGCTCCATAGCCTGTGCCAGGACCACTGCATCAGTGTAGGGGAATTTAATTAGGATTGGGCTGTGGCACAGTTTCTGCAAGAATTGCGGAAAGTATTACAATGCACCTGCAGAGGGGCCCTTGAAGCCTTCCCGTGCTACATCATTGTGATAAGTATCATGCTAGCAAATAAATCATAGGGCTTCCAACCATTATTTTTTATTCTTGGACCCAGATATTTTTTTCCTAGATTAAAGGAATACACCACACTTACATTTAAAAGATACACATGTGCATCCTGTATTAGTTCCCATGCAAATGAGGATAGCAATGCAGATTATCTACAATGATTATCCCAATATCTGTCCAGTCAGTCAAAGCTACAGATGTGACTGTGCTTTCCGGGCACTGCGACTGAAACTGGGCTTCTCTTGAACCTGTCTGCTGTAATACAGGCTGGATCAGGGAATCTTGCTGCATCTTTTCTGCTTTGGGATATTATTGGTTATGCAGGATTTAATGTTGTAAAGAACATCCCCTCTCCAACGCAGATAGAATGATAGATGGAGCCAACATGATGGTTTAATTTTTCAAGACACACTTGAGCCCTTCTTATGGTGCACAAACTCCCTTTTAATCATCAGTGCCTTTTTCCAAACATTGTAGATTTTCTTTCCATGGTAAATTTCTACATACTGAAATGAATTGCAGGAGTCATTCATAGTATCATGTGATTCAGGAAGGAACCTTCAGTCCAGCAGAGCTGGAATTTTTATGCAGTGCATATAATATCACAACAGTGCCTCAGTCTTGTAAAATCTGTATTGACATGGTAGAGCTTGTAAGAAAATGTGCAGAGAGTAACGAGTATTTGAAGAAAGCATTAGCTAAGCCTTTCTTTTCAGCTATTACTACTTTCAGAAAGTCACCAAGATGATAAAGAATTAAAATCCTATTAGGCAAATCAGATCTTTTTTCCCCTTGTAATTTGACATGAAAGTCTCTTTGTTGGTGACTTTCATATTGTGCTGCTATTTAAAAGGAAAAGGGGTGGGGTGGGGACGAGAGAGGAGGAGGAAGACAGCACTGGCTGCATGCCAAACATGAGAGCGAGTCTACCCTAATGAAATTCAGGGAGAATTAGTAAGACTGAAAGCTCAAATAAGTAGCGGGCAGCACAATCCTAGCCTGCGTTGGAACAAGCTGGCTGGCTGGCCGGCCTGAGCTGCATCTAATGTAGGCTGGGAGGCTGCAGGAGGTCATGCTGGGGTAAGATTCAACCAGCCCTATGGGGCTGCTCAGATCTGTACAAGCAAATCCAAGTGGCCTGGATCAGGCCTGACCGGCCAAGGGACAGGGGCTAGGTCCTAGCCTAACAGATGGACCCACACTCCACCCTCTCCCTGGACCGGGCACCCCCTCTCTCTCTGCTCCCCCCCACCCTGTTCTGCCTTCCCTTTGCCCTCCCCAACAATTGCCTGCCTCACTGTTTTGCCTGCTGGAAAGATTTTTCGAAGTTCTCCCAGGAATGAACAGGAAGTGCTGGGACAGGAAGAGGCTAGCCCTTCCCTCCCTGCTTTGTCTACTGTGCCTGCTGCGTGCACTAAGCAAGAAGCACTAAGCCAGCCGCCTCACTAGCAAGAAAACAATGCCAGTCCTCTCCCTTTGCCGGCAGCATCCTGTTTTACTTCCTGTTTTACTTCCAGTTTCTCATCCAATCCCCCACCCATACAAGCTGCTCCTGTTTGAAGCTGAGGAGGCGTCACCAGCTCTGGCAATTCAGGGCCTTTTGGATGTGTTTAGCAGCCCCCATTTGCGGCCTTCCCCAAAGACGTATTTGGAAGTAGTCTTTCCTGGCAGCACCGGGCAAAGCAGCACCCTAAAAACAACATGGGGGTGGGGGGTTACAGGCCTGTTCTGCAGCCTGCCTTGCTCTGTCGAAGGTCTAGTGCTTTGCTTTGCCCACCATGTGACTCATTTCATTCAACGTTTTTAATCTGTGTATGTTGACTTCAGATTTTCTGGGCAATTGTAAGGCATAATTTTTTTTTATTTATACATGAGTATATATGGTAGGTAATCAAAATGTGTGAAAAAAGGAATAAGAACTACATAAAGGAGTGTTCAGAAACAAATTATGTAAGGGCACAATGCTAACTAATTTCCAGCACCAGGATAAGGGCAATGCAACTCTGAGGTAAGGGGACAAGCATTCCCTTACCTTGAGGAGGCCTCCATGACTGCCCCACAACTGCAGGATGCAGCACATGCCCCATTGGCACAGCTAAGTCAGAGCTAGAGAGTTGGTTAGGATTGCACCCTAAACCAGAAAAAGTAATTCTGAAAAATGCTTTGAATTTTAATGTGTTACAGGCAGTGGTGTCATTCAAATGATTTAGGAACAGGAACTCACTTTTGATTGGCACTTGTCGGGTACCCGGAACCAGCCACAGAGCCCGTTAGGATCCGGAACGCCCGTTCTGGTCCGTTCCCCCTGAATGACATCACTGGTTACAGGTATTAGTATCTCATATCTCTCTCATTCATGTCTCTTATCTGGACATCCAAAATCCAGACTATTCTGAAATCTAAACCTCTTTGTCCAAGACTTTTAAAAACTTTCTACAGAAAGATGGTCTTCTGCTCATTCCCACGTGCAGACTATTCCCACATAAGTTCTATTCCCTCCTAAGTTCTATCTTCCAGTCTGCCATTGTTGAAAAGTGTCAGAGACCAGCAGACACCCACATGAGTCACAATGAAAAGAGCAAGAGGAAGCATTTCTTATTATATTTATGCAATTATTCTGAAATCCAGAAAAATCAGAAATCTGGACACCTTCCTCTCCCAAGAAGTCTAGATAAGGGATAATCAACCTGTGTTGAAATCTTTGATCTTAGGAAACCACTGTTTATGAACACCATCACAAATCCTATTTTCTCATGTCCTAAATATCAACACTAGATGAAATCGTATCTCCAGTGGAGTTAAGGCAAAACTGCTATTGACCATAGAGTTTTACTACTGTACCTCCAATACTTTCAGTAGACTAAAAAAAAGTGAGCAGAATACATGCCAGAAGAAAAGGAAGTATTTCAGTGCTCTGGAGACCACCTAAATACAAGAATACATGTGCTGGAAAGTCAAGCTCCTACTGGGTACAATGAAAATGAAAGCAGGCTATAAAAACGTTGAGTCCGAAGCCAAAGAAAGTGTAACTACAAACCATCTACACAATTCTTCTTTTCTTTAATTTTACGTGTTTTGCTGGCAAACTGTTAACAGAGCCATGATGGGCTTTAAATGAAAGCACTATGTTACAGTGATATGTATCCGCAATAACAGCCAATACGAAAGGTTGAAGCTACATTAGGGTTGTGATTAGCTGGTGTAATGGCAAACATTCTCCTACTGGCAATAAAGACAGGGCTCTGTTGAATCATTACACTTTTAGGCTTCTAATTTGATCATTGCTTCATGGCATATAAAGCTTTTAGGTTATCTAGCTTGTAAGTCAGAGAAAGGGAAAGAATATTGATTGTTGCAGCATGTTTTCTAATTCAATGAACTGTTCACGACTATGCTGGATGAATTCATTCATTTTACGAGAGGTTGGAGTTGCCACCAAATTTCTGTCTTAAGCAAAATTCAAAGAGAATTTGGAGGTTCCTCCTCAGGAAAAATGTCTGAGGTGGGGAATTTCAAAGGAATCCAAGACGATGATATTTCCCAAGGAGGTTCTACACATCTTTCAGCAGTTATTAGTTTTCACCTCAAGCAATATTCAAAAGAAATTGAGTGCAGTCCCTCTGTCAAAACGTTCAAGGAATTTGAGGGCAGCCAAACATATATTTATAAGAATAGGAGAAACATCTCAGGTAGATTGTGCATGTTTCTACCTGAGGATTTTTTTTACCACATTACTGTGGGGCAAGAGGAGTAATTCCTCTTGCTCTAAGGTAAACCCCAGCTGGGCCGATGGGGCTCCTCAGATTGGTGCCAGCTGTTTAGAAGATGAAAGGATAACTGCCAGATCATAAGAACATAAGAACATAAGAAGAGCCCTGCTGGATCAGGCCAAAGGCCCATCTAGTCCAGCTTCCTGTATCTCACAGCGGCCCACCAGGTGCCTCCCCACCCATCTGCCCCTTCGCCCTTCCCTCCTACCTTTCCACCTCCCCAAAATGGCCCTGTGCTGGCCTAACTCAGCCAGCACAGGACTGATATACGTGACTTTGCTGCCGGCAGTTCTGGGCCAACACTGCTCCCTGCATTGGCCCAGTGATTTTCTCACTGGTGAGAACGTGCTTTACCACACATTTGCAACAGCGCTTGGCCAATGCAAGTGGCTTAAGATGGCCCAAGGTGGGGGTGTGTGGATGGCGCTGCTAATAAACCTGCCTCCATCTATAGGATTCTATGGATATTTTTGTATCAATAAAATGGCTGGCGTTTGTGGTGTACTGAGGTGTGAATTGATACTCCTGGCTTGAAAACAGATCCCTGAGCAACTGCAGCATTTTTTTAACAATGAAGATTACACTGGAACATAATTAATGGGTGTCCTTAAATTTTAATGTAACCATTTGGATTTGACTTTTCTCATCTCTCTATTACCTTTCTATGCCCACACACCATGGACCACTAGACATTACTTCCACAACATTTCTAAATATGGGTCTACTGGAGATATATCTATGTATTGGTGGAGAGTGCTGGGCTTGGATGTCAGACCAAGTTTCCACTTCCTTGTCCTCTATGAAAATCTCTGAGGGCCCAATCATATGGACCTCTGCACCGGTGGTATCCTTGTACCACTGGCACTGGACCACTCATGCTAGCATCTGTTAATGCTAGGAAGACCCAGTGCTGGAGCAGCCAAGGGTGTTTCTGCCGGTCAGCAGCAAGGCTTTGCAGGGAGGGGTGAAGTAGGGAGGGGTGGAACTTGGAGCGGGAGAGTGGATTGAGGGGAGGATCAGGCAAGGCAAGAGTGCAGGGATGGCAACAGAGTCTGCCGCCAAATACTAATCCCACTCCCAGGCCACAGAGCCCTACATGGGCCTCCTCAGTTATGTGACCACTAATTAACGGGCCATTGCTGCTGGCTTCATTCTACCCCGGGTAAAGGAGCGAATGTTCCTTTACCCCAAGGAGAGATTGGCAGCTGCCCCAGGCCCAGAAGATACAGCAGCTGCCAGAGGGTGCAGCATTTGGGGGGCACTGGTCCTCCGGACACTTGGGCAGCTTAGGATTGGGCTGCCTGGATATGGCGGTACTATGACCAAGCCAAATATAATGTCACAAGATATACAGGGCAGGGCGAAGCGGGAGAAGAAACATGTACGTTTAGCATCGCATTGGCCCAGGGCTTGTGTTTAGAGCTGTCTAAGATAATAGAAGAGAGCACAGAAGGGGAATGAGAATTAGCTATCAGTCAGTTCCTCTGAAGACTTGCTACAGGATTAGAACAATTGCTTTACAATGAGGGACGTTGTGCTCCTCATGCAAGTTTAAATTCGGTAGAAACCGATAGGCCCACCAGAGGAGAGAAACATGGCACGCTGCCATGTGAGCTGCGGAGTCCGAGTTCTGATAACAGACAAATTTGCAATGTCCTAACAGATGTCTGCTTAAAATGCAAAGGCGCTGCCTGTGAATCTTATGTAAGGTTCAGCGTCTCTTGTTCTTGCTGGGGACTGTGAAGAGGGGCTGGCATCGAGCCCAGGTCTCTCGCACAGTGATTAACCTGAGACTGCCGAGCACCATCTGCTCCTGTCTCAGGTAAGGGAACGAAATGGTGAAGATGACTGGAGAGCAGCATCCCCCATTGTAAGCCTGCTGGCAAGGGAAGGGTGGCCACTTCCTTGGTAAGATAACTGAGATCCAAAAAATGCTCCTTTGTAGAGGAAAACATTAGACCCAAGTTCCTTTTTTTGTACTGTTACATTACATGCACATATCACAGGGGAAAGCACAAATAATTCTGTAGCATTGTCAATGTACTCTTTACAAAGCAGTATAATCTATAAAAGAAAAAATATTCTAAGGCTGCAATCCTAGACATTTTTCCTGGAAGTCAGCTCCATTGAACACAGTGGGACTTCTAAAAGTGTGGTTGTGTGGTTGTTATGTTTCTCCATTGCATACACACAACACATACAACACACACACACACACACACACACACACACACACAGAGAGAGAGAGAGAGAGAGAGAGAGAGAGAGAGAGAGAGAGAGAGAGCAGAACCCCGTTAGTCTGAGTTTCTTACCTCAGATTATTTCACACGTGGTGTATCAAGGATGTGGCAACTATGGACATGTGCCCTGGGTGCCACTTGAAGAGGGCACCACAGAGCAGAGCAGGCCGCCTTCCAAGGAGAATCTGGAACGGCGTGACAGCAAGACTGCCAAGCCACCCTGTGCCACCACCACCTCCTGTTTCAACAGCTTTGCAATCCCACTGCTGCACCACTCTGGCCTCTCCCCTGGAGGCCAGCCACCAAAGGAGGAGGAGCTGCAATGGTGTGGGAGCGAGTCCACCAAGCCACCCACCTGGGAGCAAATATGGAAGTGAGGTCATGATGCTTCGTGTTGACATGATGCCACAGCCCCAGGTGCCCCAACACCTAGCTACATCATTGTTCACAATTATAAGCCCTATTTAGGGAGGTGGTTCATCCACATCTCTAGATACCCTGTGTCAGATTTCATAAAAATTGGAGAACACGATAGATTTTATGAACAAAGGAATTTGTTCAGAGAGCTTAGGCTGCTCTCTGCTCAGCAGGTTGCATGTTTGTTGAGGACAACAAAGATTCTAAACATTGTCATCCCCCCAGCGGACACAGATTATGTTAACTGACCTTACTATAATCTACTGAAAACAAAAAGATTTTAAAGCCTCATAACTCTAAAGGTACTGGATGAATATATTTTTTTCAGAATAACAAAACAACATAATTCCAAACAAATGTATGTTTCTGAGGGACATAAATGCCAAGCAAATTGAATTATCCCTGATGAAAAAATAGTAGATTTTATGGATATGCTCAAGATTCAGACAGGAATTTAAGCTGCTGTTATCACCTACATTTTTTACACTGACTTTGGAGGAATGACAAAGACTGTGACCTTCATACTCTGTGCCCAATTTTAGAAGGATTGAATGGCAGGTTCCAATTTTGAAACCTGATAGAACGTTCAGGGCTTATAGTAATAGAACTCTGTTTGCCCACCTTACCTTAATAAAACAGGCACTCTTGTACCATTCTAATACTGCATGGTTAAAGGCCAAAATATCCCTTTGTCCCTGGTATAACATATGGTAGTGAAGTAAAACTAAATTCACAAAGCCTCTGCAGAGAAAGGAACAAAGAAGGGGTGCAATTTCATTTTTGTGAGTCTTTCTGTGCGCTGAGAGATAATGGCTACCACACTGGAGACATTTTCACAGTTTAATCAAAAGCAACAAACCTCAGAAGAGTACTGAATGATAACAACTTACGTTTTTACTGCTAAACATGCAACAGATGAAGATTTAAAACAACAAAAAGCAATTCTACTCAGGAGTGTGTGGTCTCTTCTTTATAATGTTGGTAAATCTTTGGAAGAAATGATTTTACTGCCGAAACTGAATGTTACCCCTGCTAACTGGACAAGAGGCACTTTTTCCAGTGGTGTTCCTCTTATATTTAGCAGGGGGAGAGTAACTGTCCCTCTTCACCCCTGCGCAGTCTTTCTAGTGGCTGTTGCTGGCGGTCTGCCTTTTTTTAGATTGTGAGCCCTTTTGGGACAGGGAGCCATTTAACTTTATTATTACTACTTGCCTGTAAACCGCTTTGTGAACTTCTTGTTGAAAAGCGGTATATAAGTACCTGTTGATTGAATGTCAGGCTGGTTTCAGGAATCAACTGTGTTTGGACAGTGATCAGGTGGTCATGCCCCTCAGAGGGCCCCCAGTTTGTCAGCACTGGGGAGTGTCCCCACATCACATATACACACTATACACAAGCTGAATAGTGAAAATGAAGTTGATGAAGTTGATGTCCCTGGAAGGACAAATCCTGAAGCTGAAGCTCAAGTACTTTGGCCACCTCATGAGAAGAGAGGACTCTAGAAAAGACCCTCATGCTGGGAAAGATTGAAGGCAAAAGGAGGAGGGGGCGGCAGAGGATGAGATGGTTAGATAGTGTCACCGAAGCAATGAGCATGAAATTGGGCGAACTCCAGAAGGTAGCAGAAGATGGAGGCCTGGCGCGCTGTGGTCCATGGAGTCACAAAAAGTCGGACACGACTTAGCGACTGAACAAGTTGATGAAGCGGCATATAGTCACCCCTCATCTTACACAAGGGTTACATTACAAGGCCAGCACTTAAAGCCACATACAGTCAAAACTCTTTTAAAGCCAACAAATACGTACTATAATTAATAAAAGCACAGTATGAGAGACATGTAATGCAGAAACTCAAGCCCCTATCCTAATGGAGAGGCATGCTTGTGGAACACATATTCTGCTGGTGTGCAAAGCCTTTGTGCTGCTGCAAAAGTTCTGTAAAGCACTTGAGAGATCTAATCCTGGCTAGGATGGCAGCATCTGAGAGAGCCGGCAGCCCTGTGAGCTCACTGCGGCACCTCAGGGTGCTGCAGCACAAAGTTGGGGAACCACTGGCTTAGGGATTCAATGCAAATCCAAGATAACGCAAAGATTTTAGGTTTGTGCTCAGTTTTGATTCAGTAGAAAAAAAATTCTGAGTTGGCTTTGGATTGGATTCCATGTTCATTTGGGTCGGATTCCCCATTCCGTCCTACAGAGAGAAAGAGTTTGTGTACATAATGCACATTACAAGCATGGGTGCACATCGAGCTCTCCATCCCTCTCAATGGATAGTCCAGCACACACTGACTTCTGGGTGGAGAAACTGTGTTCCTGTGTAGATAATGTTTTACAATCCCCCCTCCCGCCCTGGGTCTATGCAATACAGAGGCCTTCCCTCACAATGGCAGATGCCATACAGTGGTGTGTAGTATGTGGGGTGGTGGTTTTGCAGGTGCATATTCCACAGGACAAAGCTTCATTGATTACCAATTGTTTGGGAAAGTTGCTCAGTCTAGAACACAATGCCATTTTCATTCTGAGTCACTTTGATGAGGTCTGAGTCGGGTCTGAGTTCATGGCAGTCTGTCCCGGCTGCAGGGAGCCAAGCTGTGGCAATGAGGAGCTCCCACAAGGGCCTGGCCTGCAACACCACAGGACGGTTGCAGGCCAGGGCCAAGTGACGCCTGTGTGGCAGGATACTAGGCCCGCTGTACGCGTTCACTGCGCTGGGGCCAAGCATCACCTGTGCACTTGGCTGCCCACCAACCCAGCTTACGGAGGCAGGTGGTGCAATGCCAAACACCCCTACTTCCTCCTCAGCCAGCCTGTGCTCCCCACAGTGTCAGCTGGACCCAAGGCACAAGCTGCCCACTGGCTTGGGAGTTGGGGAAAGACAGGGGAGGAGCAGAGGGACACAGGCGAGCAGAGGAGCAGTAACAATGGACAGTAACAAGGGCTAGTGATATGCCCTCCTTTTCCTGATGAGCTTTGGAGGGGGCCTAAAATACCTGAAAGCCTAGGGGCACGGCCATGGGTTAATATAGCCCTGATTGGAGCCCTGACATTAGTGCATTGTCTTTATCAGCCATGCTTTTTCTTGTAGGGCACCAAGAGAAACTATTCACAGGCTTTAGAGTTTGTGGATAGGCAACTTAATTATTGGATGCAAATATTCATTTGAACTTGGCATGCTTGAAGCAGGTTGTTTTATCCTTTTGGCAATCTCTCACCACAGGCAAATAAAAAGCAGGTGACAAACAGCCTGCTTAATTCATCTGTCCTGGGTGGGTGGTTGCTTTTTAATCGGCAGTCACTTCTCAGTGCTCCTTTGCTGCTCCGGTGCTCTGGGCTTCAGTCACAGACCTGATCTCAGCAATGCGTAACTTGCCCAACCAAAGAAAATGTCGTTTCAAGCCAGCATGTTGCTGGTAAGACCCAGCAGGCAAGCAAAGCAAAGCATCCGAAAAGAAGAGACAATGTTCCCAAGGTTTTGTGGGTGTTTGTATGTTTGTTTTTTGCAAGTGCTGGACTCTGATGGTAAGAGAAACACTTTCCCTATTGCAGAGTACCCTAAAAAACATGCTGTGGAAAGGCAGGAGCAGGCAAAGAAAGCAAAGCAAAGAACATCGGACAGTTCTGGTTGAAACGCTACTGTCTAGCACCTTCACATGAAAAAGGGGCAACCTGGATTCTCAGCCTCTCACTAATCCTGAATGAAAATGTTCTAGAAGTGCTTCCAGCCTTTCTTCCCTTGCTTATCATTTATTTGTTGAAGTCTGCCAGATGCACAACACATAGTATTTTTCCAGCTTCTCCAGCACCTTCTCAACTCCCTCTCCCATTTCCAGCAAGCAAATTAAATGGATTGGGGAGCCATTTTCCAATGTTAGAGGGGTGGGAGGGAGTTCAGTAGATATATTTTATGAGTTTTTTAAAAAAATAAATAAATTTGTAATTGTTTTTTCAAAAGCCAAGGGAGCCCAATTCTATCCTGTGCTGGAACAGGCAGGCCAAGTGGCCTGCGCTGTATCCGTGCAGGTTAGGAGGTGACTGCCACGCAACGTGGAGTACGGGAATATATTTCTCCTTACCTAGTGTTGTGCAGCAGCCACCCCATGGAGCTATTCAGATCTGCATCAGCTGGGCTGCCTGGGGGGGGGGGTAGGTTTTTGCCCATGTTGCTAAGGCTGGTCCCACCCCCTTCCAGGCCCTTGTCCACTCTTTCCGCACCCCAAAACACCACAGCAAAAGAATTTGTGCCACGGGCATGCATATCTGGCACAAAGGCCCGTATAATTTATAACCTTAGCACATATATAGAATAATAGCACTGACAATAGATATAGCTGCTCTGGGAGAATAACCAAATATAATAATTTGAAATACACACATTTTAGCTTCTCGTGCAGACCCCCACTTTCAAACATCACTCAGTGGGTATCAAAAACATTGCGGCAGAGGTCCTTTTGCTATGTGCTGCCACCTGTTAAGAAGAATCTTATTCTGGATGGCTGGAAATGATAATTCTCCCATGCATTCTACAAGCTCTAGCAGGAAACAAAATTATCCTGGAGTGAGCCTTCGCACACAGATATAGCTTTGTCATCTGTTTTACCCTGTAGGTAATTGTAAGCACAATTTGATAAGGAACAATTTTCCTTATTTCTGAAACAAATCTAGGAAACAGATAAGGAACCTTTTCACCATTCATCCGCTTAGGATGCATTCTTACAAAGAACTCTCTGGTTTGTCACCTGATATGTGATATGTATAATCTTCCATTACCAATAAGAAGGATGGTACAGATGACCAATTTACCCCAGGGTGAGAATTGTCTCCACCGCTTACAACCAATCCAACATCCCCCCCCCCCCCGTTGAATGCAGCTGAATGGTGCATGCTGAATCCTGAGAGTTTTGAGCTCCAGAGGCCTCCTCGACATTTGTCCCCTTACCTGGGACAAGGTTCTGCTGCCCTAGTGAGTCTTCTTGAATCTACACCAGCTACATTGCTGGCTCAAGTCCAAGTAGATCCAGGTAGGTGGAACGAGGCCAGGAAGGGGGATAGGATATCAGTGGGGTCCCTACTGCTGATAACCAACCCCTTCCCATCCTCAACACACCCCATCCCCCGCCCAGCTCCCTGCCCCATTCCACCCAGCCACCACCTGCCCTGCATACTAACTTACTGATGCCAACTTACTGGTCCTGTGGAAGCCACTGTTTGCAGTGGTGGCCTTCATTTGCAGTGGTGGTCAGGCTGCACTCTAAGGTGCTTTGTGGTTTGCAACAGCTGTAAGCATGTTGCACCACTAGACTGCAAGTAATTGCAACAAGAAGTAGTGTGAAGCAGGGAGACTGCCTGGGTGCATTATAAGCAAATCCTCCTTCCCTATCCATGGGTATGGGTGTGTTTGTGCATGTGCAGAGCATTGGGGGTGGGATTCAGGCAGTGTAGGGGCACATGCCTCCCTTGAGAGTCACAACCAGCGCAAAGCAGTAAAAAGAGTAGATGTTTAGGGTTCATAAACATCTTCACCCACAAAATAATTAATTCTTTTCTGCATTTTTTCACACTTCTTGGTGAAAGGTTGTGAACCTGTTTGCTAGAATTCAAGGAAGTATCACTTCAGTTGCACCAAGTTGGCGGGATGGCTGCAAACCGGTATGGGGGAAAGGCATGAGGTGGGTAGTCACATTACATAAGAACATAAGAAGAGCCCTGCTGGATCAGGCCAAAGGCCCATCTAGTCCAGCTTCCTGTATCTCACAGCGGCCCACCAGATGCATCAGGGAGCACACGAGACAACAAGATGCTCGTATTCTGTTGCCACTCCCATGCACCCAGCACTCTGAAGTAGCCGACTACTAATGTAAGGAGGTTGCACAACCCATCATGGCCTTTTCCATGATGGACTTTTCCTCCAGAAATCTGTCCAGTCCCCTTTTAAAGGCATCTAGGCCAGATGCCATCACCACCTCCTGTGGCAAAGTTCCACAGCTTAATTACCAGCTACGTAAAAAAGTATTTCCTTTTATCTGTTTTAACTCTCCCAATACTCAGTTTTAGTGGATGTCCCCTGGTTCTGGTGTTGTGAGAGAGGGAAAAGAACATCCCTCTATCGACTCTATCCCTTCCGTGCATAATTTTGTATGTCTCAAAATGTATGCACATTTTCATTATGGGTTCCACAAGCTGGAACACCGAATTCTATGTAGTAGTGGCAAATAGGCAGATCACGTGCTAATGAGGCCTGGGCATTTGTACCTTTAATAGCTAGGTAGAAGACGACGACCTTGTAGCAGGGATTTTTTTAAAAAAAAACAAGAAAAACACACTGCTTGTCCTGAAATTTTTGTTTCTTTATCACTTTTAGAACCAAACTTGACATGAAAGACATGTGTCATGCATCCTGAATTTTCTTTTTTACTTTGCATCAGCTGCTAGAGACTCAGCTGGAGCTGCAGCATAGGGATTTGGGGAGTTTCAATAGCCTTCAGCTGGTTGCCTGCTAAAATCACATTCCCCAGCTTTTTTTCTTCCAGCAGAAGAAAAGATGCAACAGGAGGGAAAGTAATGGGGGATTTTTATTGGGGATAAAGCCCTTGAAGAGGTTTAAAGTCCTCTTTTCCCTGATGTTGATCAAATAAAGTACAGAGCACTTTGCAGCTGTGATAAAGAAAATGAAAATCGGTAGCTACTTCACCCCTCTCTCGTATCATTTCTAATTTTTCCCTTAAATATAGATTTCCACTACATTGGGTCATCCATACCTGCCTAACTTATAATGATACCCAGCACACTAGCCATTCATGATCACCTTTCTGGGACTCAATAGACCTCATCTTTTGTATTGCCTAGATTAGGCAAGATGGTTGAACGCCAGCAGACCACTATAACTGGTTCATAGGATGTGTTTCACTATGTGGGCTGCAAAATTGTGCAGGAATAGGTAAAATGCTACTGTTTTCATATTGCAATGCTGATAATTTATGTTCATGACTGTGAGCACAGAATCATGGGGTTGTATCTCATATGCATTTCATCAAGTTATCTGGAATAAGAATCTGCGGATCTAGTCTGAGAATGACTCCAATATGGCTTCTAAGAGTGTGGCAGATGACATAACATTCACTTATTCCTTTCACTGCAGCGTGACAATTATTTGGCTTTCCTGTACTTTGTTCTTTAGAAGCTAGAGAGGTTGAAAGAAAACAATTTCACTCTGGGGGAATAAAAAGGAGATTGACTACAGTAGTATACATCAGTAACTGACACTAAAAATATTAGCTGCTTTAGAAGGCATCAGAAAAAATCAGAGTTTTAAAAAGGTTTTATTTAATCTGTGAAATATTACCGCCCTTCCAGTGTGCTAGAATGAAACACTTGTCTCCGTTCAGTAAAAGAACTATAAATATTGGGCTGCTTGCAAAGATTTGTAAACATTATTTAGATAAATAACAGGCTGTTTTCTCCTAAATGGTAGTTTGGCCTAATAGCAATGATGTTATGGGGTTATAGAATGTGTTGAAAAAGCTTTAGTTCTGCCATCATGAGGGATAAAAAAAGTTGCTAACCCACTTGCATACATTTTTCAATAACAACTTTAGACGAAGAGCACAATCCTAAACTGGAGTTAGGCCGGCATAAGCTAAGACAGCAACGTTTGGCCAGCACAAGGGCCACCATAAAGCGTGTTTGGACTCCTCTCGGAGTCAGGGAGAATGGCTCACGTCTGCGTGCTTGCCTCTCTGACTCCTAGAGTGGCCCAAACATACTTTATGGTGGCCCATGTGCTGGCCAAACTTTGCTGGTTTAGCTTATGCTGGCCTAACTCAGTTTAGGATTGCGCCTTCAGTGCAGATGTAGGCTCACAAGACTGAATGTTCCACCAGCACACAACATTCTCTTCACATAGACAGCTAGAATGTGTGACAGAAGACTAGGCTAGAACCCTTCCCCCTGTTATTCTTGTTTTCTGTGTGACAGGAGGGATGTTTTTGTTTCTGAATGAAAGATATTCCATTCTATCAGAGGCGGATCTACAGGGAGGGCAAAGCTCTAAGTGTTGCAAGAAGCCTTACCCTGTCCTGTAAATCCCTCCTCTCCCTTGCTGCTGTAGCCAGTAAGCAACGCCAAGAAGTTGCTGTTCCCTGTGAGGATTGGCTAAAACGGTGCAGGAGAGGAGTGATTTCCACTGCAAGGTAAGGCTTCTTGCAAAACTTAGAGCTCTGCCCTCCCTTAGATCTGCCTCTGCATTCTATCAGTATTCTTATATGGTAGTCAGTCACTAGTACTTCCAAGTGAAACAACAAGGAAAGAGAGTGATCACCTCTGAGAGTGGCCCAGGATAATCTGTGATGGTTGTTAGGGGAAGTTCTTTAAAGAGACAGCTAGAGAAAACTCTTGTTCATAGGACTCTTGGAGAAGCCAGTAACATCTTGCACTGTGGTTCTCAAACCACAGGTCCCACCAGCAGTGTGATCCAATTTTTCGTGGTTAGTGAAATTGATAAAGCTATGGGCATCACGTGTTAAGCAAGCTGCTACTTAGAGAGGGACACACTGCTGCCCAATTATAGCCAACCACCATTATAAGCCACCCTCTCGGCATTTAGAAATCAGGCGGCAGCCGCTAGGGCCTCAAAAAGGTTTGAGAACCACCAATCTAGCGGGTCAAGCTGTGGTGCTATTCAAAAGACACAGTTCACCCACACTTTGTAACCCTAACCATGAAGTTCGCAACTGGCGTGGAGTAAAGCAATTCCCTAACACAATAAAGAACAAAGCAAAGAATAATAATAATAATAATAATAATAATAATAATAATAATAATAATAATAATA
>JAJKFI010000034.1:3119141-3133964 GCA_029204185.1 Lerista edwardsae
TAATAATAATAATAATAATAATAATAATAATAATAATAATAATAATAATACATTTATTTATATACCGCCTTTCTTAAGGTCACTAGATTTCTCTAATGATTACAACTCAAGGCGGTTTACATAGGCAGACTTTTTCACAAACCCGAAGGTTTTTACAATTTACAGAATGTTCTATCTTTCAAGAACCACACTCAAACAGATCTTTCTTTCTGGATTTAGCCTTCTTTCTTTAGCCACCCGTCTGTCGTCTGCTGGCTGATGAGGCTTCCCTGCTCTCACCAGAGACGCAGCTGCGTTCAGCACACTCCTCCTCCCACGAGGCAGCTGAAACTCAGCTTTTAATCAGCCGCAGTTTGCAAGGTCTGCCGCTCACACAGACTTCCGGGAGTCTCGAGCTCACAACCTTGAGATCTTCAGTTGTTATCTTCGGGCAAACGGAGGCATTAACCCTCTCGGCTAAATCTTCTGCCCGAATAAAGTCGAATAAAGCCATTCTTTAACACAGCCCTAGCTAGATGGTCCCTAGCCTAAGCTGCTTACGTTGCAAAAAAGTCCCACTCCTTGAACTTCCAGAGGAGACAAACCTATGTTCCTCTTTAAGCTCACAACAGATGCATCACTTAGCAACTAGCAGAGAAATGACAATGACTTCCAGGATGTTGACACAACGTCCCTTATTTCTGCCACAAAGGCTACATGCCATACAGTGTGGTAAGTCAGGGATGGGCAGGGGCGGGTGGACGGAACAGGTCAGAGAGAAGGAGAAACAGGGAGGAGTCTGGAGTGAGGAGGGAATGGATCAAGGCTGAAAAGGGGGTGGCATTGGTGACAGTGGTGTCACCGATATCCTATCCCCCTTCTCGGCCTTGATCCACAGATCTGGTTACATGCACACTTACACCAGGAAAATAGTTGGCATAGGTCCAAGTAGATGCATTGGGGCAGCAGAGGCTTGCCTTCAGGGCAAGGAAATAAATGTTCTCTTACCTCAAGGAGGTCTCTGGGACCTGAAACTCCCTTGCAGGATGCAGCCTGCACCCCATTAATGTGACTGCATTGGCACAGGGGGAATTAGGTAAGATTGGGCGCTCAGTGTTCTTTGCAATCTAAGAGCGCAATCCTAACCTGGAGTTAGGCCAGCGCCATTAGGCCAGCAAGGTTTGGCCAGCACCAGGGCCACCGTAAAGCACATTTGGACCACTCTCGGAGTCAGGAGGATGGTGCACTTCTGTGTTCTGGCCTCTGACTCTGAGAGGGGTCCAAACATAGTTTACGGTGTCCCTTGTGCCCATCAAACTTTGCTGGCCTAACTCCACGTTAGGACTGCACTCTAAGGGAAGCAGTTCGTTCAATTGATCTCAGTGTTCCCTGTGGCTTCTATGCTCATTCTTCAGCTATAGGACCTTGCGGGTGCTTTCATGTCTGGCACACACAGCCCTTTCAATAACAAGGAAGTTTAATACTATGTCACAAATCCTTGTTTATGATGTTACAGACCTTTATCCCATCTCCCTTTTTGTCATCTTTTTTTCCAAAACTAAATAGCGTCAATCATACTCAATGTTTCTTATAAGGAAGCTGCTCCATGACCTTGATCTGTAGAGTTGTCCTTTTCTAGTCTGTTTTCAGTTCTACAATATCTTTCTTGAGATGGAGTGACCAGAATTGTACATCATGAACCCATATCAAAGATGGATGTAATGCTCCGCCCAGATCTATCAAGGCAGCTGCATTTTTGCTCCAACCCACTGTTTGGACAGAGTTTGAAATGGCTAAAGCCGGGTGTTTTTTTTACACGGGATGGAGATTACCTTAGGTGTCTCTGCCACCTCAGAGAGCTCAGTTCAGTGAAATGCCTACCTCCATATGCCCTATGGGATTAGTCAGTCGCTTTGGAGCCAAATATGATTATTTTTTTGTCCTTATATGCCAAATTGACCAGGGTAGAGAAGACTTTTTTGCCTGCTTCATACTTCAGTAGGTCTCCAGATAAAATTAATTAGCTGACAGCAGCAGCAGTGCAGAATAGGAAGGACTGGATGCTGACCACCTTGTCAGTAGCCAGAGTGAGAGGAGGCTTGATTACAATGAGTGGATGGGTTCTCTGTTGGATGGGTTATCTGGGTTGCATCTTTTCCTCCTACTTAACTCCAATTTAAGATATATTTTTCTTAAAGATATATTTCTTAAATATATCTTAAGGATCCATCAAGATATATTTCAGGTTCAGGCATGTACAGTCAAAGGTAGGTCAGACTCCACCAGTAGATTCAGTATATTTGTAAACGGTGGTGGTGGCGGCAGCGGCGGTGTCTCAATGTATGTCATTTTGCACTTACGGACTTTTTTAACCTACCCCTGTCATGTGGCTAAGATGTGCGGTTGGAAAACCCTATACACACCTACTTGTACTGATACCTTCACTTCTGGATTATCATGCCTATATAGGTACAGGTAGATGATCCCTTGTCCGGACATCCAAAATCCAGACTATTCCAAAATCCAAACTATTCCAAAATCCAGAAATCTTTGTCCAAGAGTTTTGTTTTTTTAAAACTTTCTTTATAAAGAAGATCTTGTGCTCATTCCCATGTGCAGGTTGTAAGTTCTGTTCTCTGCAATGTGATGTGTGCCATTGTGGAACAATGTCAAAAAGGCTAGCAGACACCCAAATGGGAAACGGTGAAAAGAGAAAGCATTTCTCACGATATTTATGCAATTATTATGAAATCCAGAGAAATTGGAAATCCAGATTCCTTCCCATCCCAAGCAGTCTGGATAAAGGATACTCTACCTCTATTGATTGTGAGACCTCACAGCTCCACTATTATCCTGATATTTTAATAGAGTTCTTCTGTGGCTGATACAGCACTGCAATTCTTGATGTCTTTTTGAACAAAAAGCATCTTTTACAGAGAAAATAAAAACAGAATGATCCAAGATTTTGAGCCAATCTTTCTCTCTCTCTCTCTCGTACTGATAAAATTGCTCTAGTGATGAACACCACTATCTTAAAATGGCAGTATATACAACAAGCATCAAGTGCAAATCTACAGCATTCATATAAGGGAGTTTATCTCTAGTTTGAGAACTAGACTTCGGTTAATTAATTCCCTCTCTGTGTCACAATACAATTTCAAATGGCTGTTACAAAAATAATTACATTCGGAGCAGGGACTCATGGGAATTATTCTTTTTTTCACAGCTATGGTGTGAATTTCATTATGTACAGCTTATATTTTATTGCATACCATTTGGCAGTCCATTATTGTGACAATTCTCCTAAAATGGAACCAACTTTTAAACATTTTATAGGGCAATGGTGCCATGAATGGCTGTCTTGTTTTCTAGCATGCTCCATGTGGTATACTTCTAGCCTGCATTTGATTGATACAGGTCTGTTGTAGCCATGTTTCTAATTCACTCCTGTGAGCTTCAGTGGAGCATTTTTGATTGCAATCAGTTTGGACAACCCTGTCAGAGGCTAGTCAATGACATTGCATATCGCAACAGTCAGAAGTTTACAACATGTAATAAAAACTGAGCTGAAGTCAAGCAAGCTGTCCTCTTGTGGTCTGAGCAGGACTCTAGGCAAGCAGTGATTTGTAGGCTCCATTACATCCCAAATGTTCTTTGTATCTAGCCCTTGGCAGGGTGTCAAGGACGAGGCATAATCAGTCTTCAGAGATCACTCTTGAAATGCCATGCCCTCTGCTCCCTTCAGGTGACTCATTTCTTCCCCCCTCCCCATGTTGTCAGGGTCTGTTGATGAAAACTGATGACTTTCAAGGCCCCGTGACAAGCAAAGAATCTCCAATACATGGGGAAAATGATTTTGTGCAGTCAGTGCTCACAGAACTCTCTTTGAGTGATGGATAATCCTAAAGCTTCATAAGTAAACTTTTTTTTCATATTCCTGTTGAACTCACCCCAAAGACTCAAAGGAATTTTGGATTGAGAAAGCAAACAGTTATACAGTTGATTAAAAGCTGAGCATAATGATCCCCAAATGCAGATTTACCCTCAAACCAAATAATTGTGGAAGGGCATGGAAACACCCCTTTAAAGTACAAATTGTTGTTTGTTGCTATTCACTGTCACTGTTTTCCCTTTCTAACGCTGCTTTGGCAGGCTTTTTTTTTTTTTTTTTTTTTTTGCTTCATTCCTCCCTGGGCAGCTTCACCCTAGACAGCCAGAATTCATGTGCTGACTGTGTTGGCATCACACTCTGCATAGCCACTCAGATTCAGCCATCATACTTCTTGTATTGGTCACACAGGCAATCCTAGCAAATCAAACATCACTGACATTTGAACAGGATGACTATTCAGTTTTGATGTCATGATGATCAGGTGTGGAATCAGAGGCGTAGCATTGGGGGACAAGGGGGCACTTGCCCTGGGCACAAAATGAATAGGAATAGGAATGAATGAATAGAAATGCAAAAGAATAGGGGAGCACCTCAAACTCGTGGAGAACACTGGTGTTCTCCTGGGAGACAGGGCTCTGCTGATTTTGGCATGCCTCCCCTGGCTCCAGAGAGAGATGTGCCAAATGCAGCCAGCATTCTCCTCACCGGCGGGATCCTGCTGGCTTGGGGGGGGGCACAATATGCACATGGCACACTATGCCCCTATGAGGAATATAGTAAAATTCTCCTTACCTTGGCATGTGGATACAGACAACCAGCTTAGCATGTGATTGTGTGATTGTCTTTGCTTGGAATATCCCTTTAAAGGCTGTGAGAAACCCCAAAGCAGATGCAATCACTGCATGCCTTGGCCCACTTCTCCACTGGACACTGTGTCCTGCCTCCTTTCTCTCTCCACTGCTGTATAGCAAAAATTGAATCCTGCTTGCTATAATAGACAGGAGAGGAGGGGGGGAGCTGGAGCCTGCAGAGCAGTGACATGTGCTTTTGGCAGTTTTGCCCTCTCTCAGTTTTGCCAGCATTTCTACATATAAACTTCAGGTGAACATCTAACTACTGTAATCATAGGATAAGCCTGTACAACTTGTGTCCCATCTATCTCTTACCACAAAACAGTAGTTATGAACACTGGCTCGCCAGATCCTGTTTGGTTGCCTGTCTGGGACAGCAAAATACAAGGGTGGGGGAGGTGATTGGTCTTGGGGTGCCCCATACATACTTGGTCACAAGTTGTGCAGAGCTGACATGGAACGTTTCTTGGGCTGCAATCCACACTTACCTAGGAATAAGCCCCATTACTATAATGGTATTAACTTTATTCATAAATTTGAGCTCTTGATTATTTGCAAAGGAATCACTTCCTTCACAATTCAGGGACTGCCACACTGAATATATTTTAACAAAAAGACCAAAGCCAATTCAGGCTGCAATCCTATACCCACTTTGCTGGGAGTAAGCCCCACTGAACACAATGGGACTTACTTCAGAGTAGACATGCATAGGATTGTGCCCTAAGTCATTCTAGCTACTCAGTTTATAGTGTTTCAAGGAACAATAGTGTAAGTCATCTCCTGTGATGTTATTATTGTAACTTGCCAAGGCCATTAACACCACAATCCTACGCTATTCAGAAGTAAGTCCAATTGCGGTTAGTGGAATGGGCAAGTGTGAATAACAGTGGTTTTCAAAGTCCTAGCCTGATGTCCTGATGACATCATGATGCCCTAGCCTGAAGAGCCCTGTCTGTTTCCCCTTAAGGGGTGGAGGTGGGGGAATGGCAGCGACATGATAGCTGTGATCGCATTGCATCAGGGCACATATTGGGCTGGGGGGGACTTACCACTTCTGGCTGCCCCAGTGTCCAGGAGGGTGGGAGAGCCCTGCACACCCTCTGCAAGTCTCCCTGTGTGTTAGAAATGTAAATAAAAATGACTGCAACCCAGTGATGTCATCTGGTAATGAAGAACGGGAACGCTGGGCGGGACTTACGCGTGATTGGCAGCCTGTCCGTTCCATTCCGCGGCTGCCCTGGCCTCAGGGGGGGCTGCCCCCAGTTGGCGCGCCCCACTGCTGCTCGCCCAGGCACCCGGCGCGCCCCACCCGTCCTCCCCGGCGAGCAGGCACCCCGCCGAGGCCAGGGCAGCCGCGGAACGGAACGGACGGGCAGCCAATCACGTGTAAGTCCCGCCCAGGGTTCCCGTTCTTCATTACCAAATGACATCACTGCTGCAACCCACTTCCGGTTTCATGATTGCAACCAGGAAGTGGGTTGCAATCATTTTTATTTATATTTCTAATGCACAAGGAAGAGGGGTCCGCAGGGCTCCCCACCCCTCCTGGATGCTGGGGCAGCCAGTGGTAAATCCCCCCACCTCCAACATGTATCCTGAAGCAACACGGTTGTCACAGCGATCATGTCACTGTCATTCCCCCGCCCCTGCAAGCACTAACAGGAGGTGGGGGTTCTCGAACTGCAGAGTTTGAGAAATGCTGGTGTATAGGATTTCAGCCTAAGTATACACTTATGGCTAGGCTGGGATCTGAATGTGATTTAGGGCCCAATACTATCCAATTTCTAGTGCTGATGCAGCCCCAAGGTAAGCAAATAAACATTCCCTTACCTTGAGGAGGTCTCCATGACTCCCCCTTCCACCACAGAATGCCGCGCACACCCCATTGGAACTGCTACATTAGGGCTGGAAAACTGGTTAGGATTTGGCCCTCAGTCTCGACTGAAAGTATTGCTGTAGCCATTGTGTCCAGAGGCCTCCTCGGATTTGGACTGTCTGTTCTGAGATCACCCCCTTCATCTGAACTTAAAGTAGAAGCTGTGGAGCGGAACAAAAACAAACACAAACCTGATTTCAGAATCGAAGCCACCATAAATCTAGCTGCTGTCTCGTGCCTGGAGACAGTATTACATCCTCACCATGAGTCTGTGCATTTCAAGTATGGCACACCTACTGCAGATGCATGAAAATGATGTGAAAATCAATGGCAGTAATGCAGGGCAGATCTCACAAAGCAACAGCTATTAAGCAGCCATTTCAGCTTTAATGTTTTTTAATCCTTCGTATAAATAATATATGCAGTGTAATAAAACAAATGGGGATTTGAGACACATCTTAAAGAAACAAAACAAAAAGCCCTCCCAGAAACCGTAGACATTGCCGTGACTTAAGAGTTTCAAAATGAGCAACATTGGCTGCAATTCTTAAACATGTATGCAAATGTGGGAGAAGTTAAACCCTTTTGAATAAGGGAGGTTGTTCTCTTTTCAAGACTTCATTTTTCATGCTTTGCTTTTATTCCAGATGTGTGTTTCTTGTTCAATATTTCTCTGCCAAAGGTACAAGGCAGAGAGCACTTTTTCACATTCTTAAGTGGTACTATCCATTTCACTGCTGTTTTGTACCTTTGATATTTTCTTGGATAGTTTCTGCTCAGAGAAATCAAGATAATGATTCAATTTGATGTGTTGTTCATTAATTGTGTAATATGTGCACATGGAGGAAATCTGTGACATGCGCAGGGACCAAGTGCTACAACTCAGTGGCATATAACAAAGCAGGAGGTAAGGGTGCAGCAACAAAGCAACAAAGATGAGGGTGGGGGTGATAGTACCATAGCAGGGAGGAGGAATTATATTCATTACTTACACAACCAGGCCCTGAATGGAAGTGATTCCTTGGCAGGAGACAGAATGAGGAAATCCTTAGAAAGATAAGGGTGAAGCTCAAGCACGAAAGGGGAAATTTTTTGGGGGGAAGGGGAGGAAACCAGAGGAGATAGTGGGATAGGGAGGATGAAGAGAAGAGGTGCTTTGAAGGACATTTAAATGTGTTTAATATTGGGAGAGGAGAGGGTTAGAGTAGGCATCTGGGAGACAGGATGGGAATCACATAGATAGGGTTACCATTATAGGATTTCTCTAGAGAAAAGAGAATGAAGCTAGAAGAACCCCCTGGTTCCAGGAATGTCACAAGACCATGGCTAAGTTGCAGTGCTATATAAGCCACAGGCCAGCAGTGAGCCCCTGAACAGGCAAGGAAATCTAGTCTCTCCCACCATTTGATTACTCCTAACAAGTGTCCCAAGATTCCAGTAGGTTACAAACTAGAAGTGGAGATCTCCTTTTTTTTTCTTGGCATTCTTGATGGATTGGTTATGGTGAATCATGTGTTGGAGGTTTGGGGCTGATCTCAGCCATCCTCTTAAATTGTTCAAAGTAGGGATGTTGGAACAGGGGAGGCAAGGGAGGCAGAACTTCCCCTGAGTCAGTGGCATATCTAGGGTATTGCATGGGGTTGCAAGAGCCATGGGTGCCATTTGCCAGGGGGTGCCAATGGCCCTTAGCCCCCCCCCATTCAGTGCCCAAGAAGACACCTGAGCCGCAGCAAAGGGAAGAAGTGTGTCTCCTGGCTGCTGCTCAGGCAAAAGTTCCTGAGCTGTGGCCAGGGGACACCGTGCACCTCCCCAGTTTGTAGAGCCGGAGAGGCTTGCGGTGTCCCTCGGCCACGACTCGGGTTTTGCTCTGTGAACCGGGGAGGCGCCAGCGTCTCCTGGCTGCTGCTTGGGCAAAACAAGGAGGGGGGGGCTTGGCTCCTGCCCGCCATGTTAGCTAACATGGCAGACAGAAGCCACACCCCGCAACGTCATGATGTCATGACATCGTGTCATGACGTTGCATGCCATGGGCACGAATTCGCCCTGATATGCCTCTGCCCTGAACTCCCGGATACAACTGGAGATGTTCTCCTGTTGCATTTGGTAGCCATTATGAGGCCCGCCTCTATGCGCTTCAGAAAGCCCCAGAGGCATTTAAAATGCCATGGAATAATAATCTTGATCTAAACTGTAAGACTGATGAGATAATGTATGCAAAGGGTGCATTCCAAACATTGCCCTAGGACAGTGCAAGCATCTTGTGTTGGATCAGGTCTCTCTCAAATGTGTTGAAAGGCACATCTGCATCAGTCCAGGATGTGCTAGGTCAGCACAAGCGCTCTTGCCGACCCCTCAACGTTGCAGAAGATGACAGATAAGTAGCCCCTGCACCAGCCAAATTCAGTCAAGGCTTTTCTGGGTGGGGGAAAGGTAAGAGGGGAATGGAGTGAGCGTGGAATGGGGTAGAGGGAGGTAAGCTCCGTGGGCAGGATGGTCTGGGGAGGAGGGTAGTGACCAGATCCTAACCCCCATCTCTGGGCTGCTATTTTGCGGGTGCAGGTCTGAGTAGCCCCATAGGGGGCTCACCCTGGGCAAGAGGGCTCCCTTGTCCCATGGTGAGCTACAGTTGCACCCAAACCTGCGTTGGATTCAGCGCAGGCCTGAATCCAGGTTAGAATTGTGCTGCCCAGCATGTAAAATTGTGCTATAGAGAAGGGATTCCAACCAACTTAAACATATCAAAATCAGTGTTCAGTGAGAAAGTGAATAATCTCTTATATCTCTCCCACTGGGAGTCTTAAAAGTGCTTAATTTTGTCTCGTTAATTACTACTACTGCTCCTACTACCATTTCTTCTTTTTGAGAAATCCTGCTAGCTTTGAAAGTGGACTCTGAACTTCCAATTTTTATGATCCTTTAATTCCAGCTCACCTGGAAATGGATAATATGCTACATTTGTGCAACCATTTGTCTAGGAGCATAATGCTGCAGAATGATGGCCTCTCCCTTGATCATTTAAATAAAACTGTAATTATCAATACTGCTTACCTTTAAAAAAAAAAACATCCTGTGTATTCTGTATATGTTTGTGAACTGAGGGTGAAGCCATATGTCAGCATTTGCCTTAATGTGCCCCTTAGGGCAGTCTCGCAAGAATATTCAAACATCTTCCAAAACATGCCTGCCCATTATACGGTAGTTCTAACAATTATCTGCACAGTAGTGAGCTATGAGCATCATTTGCATTTTTGCCTCTTCCATGCTGAACATATTATGGTATACAAATTAATGCATTATAAGCTAGTTTATTCTGATTTTCAAATTTACTTTGGATACCTGCACTTCACTCTCTCTCTCTCTCTCTCTCTCTCTCTCTCTCTCTCTCTCTCTCTGTCAGCCCAATCCTAAGTGAGGCCAGCATAGTAAGGCCGACATAACAAGAATATATCCTAAAGCCCATTAGGAGGCAGCAGCAGCAAAGTGCAAGCCAAGGGGAGGTTTTTCTCTTACATCCACATAAGTGCCGGTCATCCCAATGGGGCTGCTCGGATCTGCGCCTGCTATTTTTCAGGTGCAAATGCACATGCGCAGAAGTGGCTTGAATTGGGGCCACTGAGACTGGGGATGGGGTTTAGGATTTGGCACTACAGCCGTCCTGCATCACAATCCCCATCTCTGCCCACTGTGCAACCCAGTTACGCCCTCGGCACACCTCTGGAATGCCCTCAGTGAGGCCCAGTGGCAACCATACGCCGCCAACACTTGACTGGCACAAGGCTGGCGCTACTGGCGGTCACGGCAGTGCCTGAGCATTGGCGCTGCTGCTTGTGCCAGTCCAGCGCTGTACCGCCGACGCTGATGCACTTGACGGTACGTTTGCAGCAGCATTCGGCCAGTGCAAGAGCATAGCACCGGCGCAACGGGGAAATAGAGTTGTGCTCTTTGTGTGTGTTTATGTGTCTGTGTTTCTATGTTCAGAGAAAGAATCATGGCTGTCTTGCTTCTTGAAAGTCCTGTGCTTAGGAGAACTTGTGAGAAACCTTCATTTAGCAGGAAGCTAGACTTACAGTTCATTATAAAACCCTGAGATCCAGTAGCACTGAAGTACTCCAGAAAGTATTTGCAAACTTCAGACTTTGATTTAACCTTTTTGTCAACAGCAATCTAAGGAAGAACACTGTAATCATTGTTCACAATTACCAAGGTTTTGTATTTGTGACCTTTGACCTATGCAAAAGTTCTCTGGTTGCTGGAGTTCTCTGGTTGCAGAGCATCGAAAATTGCTGCCCCATTCCTGGTTGCTTGGTGAACCTGCCTGTTCATGTTTCCAGGCCTCAGTATTAATGAGCCAGATCCAGGGAAAACAGTAGATAGCTCTCCTGCTCCCTCTCCTTTCATTTGGAGGGGATTTAGCGCTTTTCCTGCAACTGTGCAGGGAAGCAGTTTGTCTGAACCCAAACACTGCTAAACCTAAAAGTGGCAATGTTTGTAAGAAATCAGTCTCCTCCTGTCTCCCCTGGATGCTATTATGCAGGATGAAGAAAATGGGGGAAGAGTGAAGAGAGGTCAAGTCATGTTTGTACCATAAGAATGCATGCCATAGAATGTGTGGGGCTGGTCAGCTGTGGTAAGTATCATCTATTAAAGCAGCATTTTCCAAACTGTGGTTAGGGACCCACTTGGTGGGTCATGACCCAATTTCTGGTGGGTCCTATAGAGCCACCAGTGAAAATATAGATGATGGAAAGATCAGAGTAACTACTGTGTATGCTCACATATAAGTAGATCTCACTGATTAGTCAAGGGCAGGTTTTAAGCCCAAAATCATAGAATTTGCTATGACCCGTGGATAAGTTGAGGATAAAACTTAGGGGGATATGAAATTCTTTGAAAATGATTTACCAGTAATTGTTCTGAGGCAGCAATAGAGAGCCTCAAAAAAAAATGGAGCCAATGGAGCCATTTCACTTCCTTCTGAGGCAGGACAGAAATGGAGCTATTCTCCCAACAAGAAGGAAGGGTGCTTATGGGAGTTGTAGCTTTGTGAGGAATACAGTACAGCATTTTTCATTGCAGCAGCCCTCATAACAACTACAATTCCCTTTACCTCTCTGCCTGTTTGGAGAAGAAAAAAAAATGGCTACCAGTTTTTTGCTTGCTGTTGTTGGTGCCTGAGAACAATTAATGGTAAGTAAAATTGCTCCTTTTCCTACCTCTCCCTGCTTTCTACTTCTTAACCCATCAGGCACAGTTGCTGCTAGAAGCTTCATTCACAATAGTGACCCATGCATAAGCTGATCCATGTTTTCAGGGTCAATTTTCAGGCATAATTTTTTTAGACTTATACATGTGTATATAGGGTTATTGCCTTAAGTCCTGAGGACATTCAAAAATCAGAATACTGCCCTGAAAACTGCCCTGCAAAAAGCTGAGCTCCTGCAATTTGCAAGCTTCTGCAAATTTAAGGAGATAAATGTTTGAACATCTTTTTTCTGGGTTTTTTCCCCCCAAGGCCATCAATGACAGGTAGTGGGGGTCAGGTGAAGGCTGGCTCACAAAACTAAGTCCCTCAAGCCCTGAGACTATTCATTAGGGCTACCTCATTACAAGAAATTTATTTTTGCAAAAAAAAAAAAATTACTTGCAAATAAAAAAAAAATATTTCTTCTAGATCAGTTAAAAAAAAAGTCTTGTAAAGCTAGGTGAGTTACTTTAGAAAGTGGGTCCTAGTGCTAAAAGGTTTGAGAACCGTTGCATTTAAGGATTATCGATTAAAGACACTTCTCAGCATCAGTTTTGTAGAAGTATTGAAGGAAGTGTCTCACTGGTCCAAGAGTCTCATAGGAAAGGCCAACATTTTGAATGTGAAATTTGAAACAAATGTCAGGATTCCTCTCATGAAAAATTTTCAAGAAACACCTTGTTAGATCTTATATGAAAATTACATTCTTCAGGAAGGCTCTGCATGTCTCTCCTGGTAGGAAGCAGGGAGAAAATTACTTCAGCCCAGAGTTCTAGTTGATCTTTTTCTGCTAAACCCCCCCTCCCCCAATTTTTGCTGTGTGTTGTTTCAAGGCCAGCCAAACATCCAGGCATTGTTTGCGAACAAACATCTCATAAACCCATTTGAGAACAGAAGGCTTCCAATACAACAGGGCCATCAGCACAGTCATTTGATAGTTAATTGGTAGTGCAAAGGCACTTCACTCAAGCTGCCTGGTCCAGGGGCCATCTGCACAGCCATGTTGCGTCTCCATCACTATAGCTTCCTCATGGCCCTTCAGAGACACATTAATGCTTCACCATTTACTGCATGAAAGGAAAAGGTGGAAGTCACTAAATCTTTCGCTTTCCCTCATCCTCAAAGCTGGTTCCAAACATTCTTCCCTTCTCTTCCAATTGTGTCACACTCCAGGAAACTGAAGAATTAGAACAGGGATATATGTTGGTCATAGCAGGCCTGATTATTAATGGTTTGGAGGCACTGGAGTTAGGGGGGCTGATTTTTTAACTTGTGCCCTGACAGTGTTACGCCAAAAGTCAAACAAAAGTATTCTGAATCCAGGTCCCTTCATCAGAGTTTTATCACTGGCAGGGAAGAACAGTGTGATCATCTTGTACTTTTCCCCTCTGGAAGTAATTCCAGTATTGTGCAAATTCTAAAAGTCTAAGGCTAGTTTGGACAATGCCACCCACCAGCCCCATCCTGCTTTGGATGAGGGGCATCAGTGCACATAACCTGCTTCCAATCTTGCCTGTTCCAGTTCCCATGATCATGTGAGAGAGTGGATCATCCAAGCCACCCCTACATATGATTTAAATGTAAGTTCTATATAGTGGCATTTACTAGGGTTTGTATCACCTGGTGCAGGAGGCCAGTGCATCACCCCCATGATGGATGTCCTCCCATACAATGGTCAGGAAAATTTCCCCTCCCCAGCAGTAGGTGGGATGGGCCCTTTGCTGGCTTTAGCAGAGATGCACTTCTCCAGCACTTCTGCGCTCTCCAACGCAGTGGTGGGCTCTAGAAAAGCGGCTGCGGATGGAAACAGCTACTACCAGCTGCGAGATGCCTCCACTACCCTTCCATACAGCACTGCTCACAGCCTTGAGTCTGATGGCTGCCATGGTCACCCTGGGCATGGCACGCCCCTTCTAAGGGTTTCACAAGACCATCTCCTTGGTGATGTGCTGAAGGGTTCCTAGCAAGCACTGCCGCCTGCCGCTCTCTGCAGCAAGAGACCTGGACGGAATGCCGGCAGCCTCTAGAGAGGCCAGCTCTGCGCAAAAATATCCAGCCAATGAAACCGCAGCCACCTTAGCCATTCCCTGCAATGCTCTAGCCAGGCCCCTCCCTAAGGAGGCAGGAGGTCTCCGGGATCACAGTTGATCAGCCTGGTCCTCACAACAGCTAACCCTTTTTAAACTTTAGAACTTTCAATCCCTGAATTGAGCAGCGGTGTCAAACTGGAGACTGCTGCAGTGGGGAAAATCTTCCCCAGCACTAACAGCACTTTGCATTCCGTCAGGGAAGGCACGAAAGACCCACTACTACAACTCCCAGGGATCTTTGCTGCCAGCTGCACACATGCAGAACACTAGATGAATGGCTTGCTGGGTCAGCGGACCCTGGAAGTGGCTGGCCACGAAGATCCCTGGGAGCCGTAGTAAGTGTCTTTCGGGCTTTCCCTGGTAGAATGCAAGCCACTACTCACACCAAGGAAGGAAAAGAGGCACTGGATCCAGCCTGCTATTGAGGAATCAGTGAAAATACATTTGGCCCCCTTTTCAAATCCCTTCTTAGTGGGTGCTAACATCAAGGAAGGTCCAGGGAGTTGGGCTGGCCTTTGATGAGTCTATCAGTCAGGACATGTCTCTCTCTATATATAGATGGCAGTGGTCTCAGTGATGGATGAGGCTGTGGGAATCGAGTGAAAGAATCACACTCCAGCTCACCATCCTCACCATCCCTAAAGCTACTTTCTTTGAAACCACAGAAGATAAACAGGTTGCACCAGTTATTGTGGTTTACAAGACTGGAGAAGAGGAGGGATATGGACACAATTGGGGTTAGTGATACAACAAGAACTGGAAGTCTTCAATCGTCCTTCCTTTCTGTTTAGCAAACTTGATTGACCCTCAGCCTACACAGATGCTGGTCTAAATCCAGTTTCCAGGTGCCGTGTACCGAAGCGAGGGAGAACTCACACAGACCAATATGATCA
>JAJKFI010000034.1:3149612-3163857 GCA_029204185.1 Lerista edwardsae
AGAGAGAGAGAGAGAGAGAGAGAGAGAGAGAGAGAGAGAGAGAGAGAGAGAGAGAGAGAGTATTGAAACATAAAAGTGAGAACTATCACGATAAGGAGTGAGCTGCCACATTAAGGGTGCAATCCTAAAATGGAGTGAGGCTGGCACAGTTAGGCCAGCAAAGTTTGGCGGGCACAAGAACCACCATAGTGCATTTGGACCACTCTAGGAGCCAGGGAGGTTGGTGCACTCCAGGTCAGGATTGGGCCCTAAGGAACTTCAGATATTATATAAGATTGAGAATCACCCAAAGGGATCTGCTATCCTCACCAACACTTTTCTCCCCATATCCATTTAACTAGTACTTGATCCAGAGCACTGCATTTCTCCCCCACTGGCTCCTTCTCCTCTTAGCTCACCTGACTGTTTAAAAAGGAAGCCAGGCAAGCAAGGAGAAGGAGGTGCTGTGATCCCAGAGCACTCCCCGCATTTCTCCTCCTTTCCATTACCTCCACTACCTTCCTTGCTCCTTCCCAGATGGACTGAAATAAACATTCAGAGAAAGCCAGTAGCTGAGTCCTCTTCCTCTCCCAGCATGCTTTGCCCAGTGTGTTTATCTGAACACAGTCAAGTGGGAAGAAGAGGGAAGTAGCGGCGATAAGGAATAGTCAAGGATGTTCCACGTCCTTCTTTCCGCTTTCCTGTGGTGGCAGAGCAATCATGGAAGGGGAGTGACCAGAACAGGATCACTGTGGCACTCTGCTGCATTTTTTCCAACCATCACCTCTGTGATTGCTCACAGCAGCAGCTCTAGAGGAGGAGGAGGAGGGTTGCTGCTATCCCAATCCTATTTCCTGACTACTCTCAAGTTCAGAGCATGGGGTAAAGCAGTTGAGTGAGCAGTAGGTCAGGGGGGCAGCAGGCAGATACAGGGCAGCCTGTATCAACCTGTCACCTCTTCTACCTTTCAATTCAAAGTAGCCACTATCTTGCCTCATGGCTAGGGGTGGGTTTTTAAAATATTTTTTCTAAAAACGTCTTGATTAAAATAGTATACTGTGGTGTTATGTGTTTTTATTTTTATTGCAAATTGTACAAACAGCGCAATACATAAGGGTGAATGGCCCTACAAAGGCAAGCAGTTACTATCACACACACCGCAACATGAAATAACCTGCTCAAAAATTCCCAAGCTGCACGCTGGTTGCTGCTTGGAGTGTCAAGAAACTGCTACTTACTTCCACATTCCATTAAAGTCACCCCAGCATGCGCTGTGAACTATGAACCTGATTATTCATGCAAGTTTAAGCAAGCTTCCTCCTGTTTCTGCCACTCCTCCTCCTGATCCCTTACTGAAAACTATTTGTGGATTCTTCAAAAGTATGTCAAAAATAAACAAAAGGGGTGCTATTTTTGTGAAGTTGATCTAAATTTGTATCAAACTCTGTCAAAAATAAGCAAAAGTGGTGTTTTTTTCATGTTTTGACCTAAATTTCGGGTTATGGAGCATTTTCAGTAGAAATTCTCATTATTTAGTGTTCTGTGTTGATCCCAAAAAACCCTATCCCTACTCATGGCTGTGCCAGCCCTACTTAAGATGCGCCACATCTGAATTGCAGTGATACTTTAATAATAGCCATGGACAGAGTTGCCTGCCACTGAGCTAAACCTTAGGTACATTAGACAGGCAACTTCGAGCTGCTGGTAAGGTTGGCCATATGCTTAAATGCTTCTTGTGTGTAACAGACTGGTAAATTATGACATTTTCATTAACAGTCTAGCGCAGTGTTTCTCAAACACTTGGTGAGTCGTGACCTATGTCAGGTGGGTCACGGAAAGCTGGGAGCAGCCATCTTGGAAGCTGCAGACCTGACACTTGCTATATTCCTTTTGTGAATGTTAACAGTTAGAATTTTCAATGAGGGCTATTTTTCAATTTTGTTGTTAGTTCATTGCTTTTACATCATATTTTGTCCTCATATTGCTTTCTGTCAGGGATGTTTCATGGTTGTGCAATTGCTGCAGTCCAAGAATGCCAGTTTGCATTCCAGGAGAGTTACTTGATTATGTCACAATTATGGCACTTCCTGCTTAATAATGTCATTTCCGGACATGACATCACTTCCGGTGGGTCCCGACATGAGTGCTATTCTAAAAAGTGGGTCCTGGCTCAAAACATTTGAGAACCACTGGTCTAGTGTACTGCCACAGGGTCAGACCTGACACAATGTTAAAACTGTATTTCAAATGATGTTGTTTTTAAAGTAGCAGCCAATGAAGATCCAAGCCACATGAGAATGGCAGAAGGGAGTGCACAAAGGGTGCATAGTGGTTTTAACTTTTTCCTTCTGTGCTGCAGTGCAGATGAAAATCACCCTTCCCAAACTTGCTTACCAATAGCTCTCAGTTGCCCAGCTTGATTCTCAGGTCATCCTAAAGTCAAAAATGTCTTCCATACTGGCTGAGCCATTACAGCATTTTCACACATTTGCCAATTAATAGCTGTGATGTAAGTAAAA
The DNA here is from genome assembly GCA_029204185.1 of Lerista edwardsae. Taxonomy (NCBI): domain Eukaryota; kingdom Metazoa; phylum Chordata; class Lepidosauria; order Squamata; family Scincidae; genus Lerista; species Lerista edwardsae. Next base: position 3,152,111 of record JAJKFI010000034.1, read on the forward strand.
ATATTAAATATTCTCACATTATCAGCCCTACACCAGGCGTAATTTACCAGACCATATGCTCAGTGCAACCCAATGCATGTCTACTCAACACTACTGTGACTGTGGACCAGAATATAGTGCAAGCTGGCCCAGCCCTCTGCATTACACCGTGGCTGGCTTGTAGTGTGAACAGAGGTGTTAAGAAACTACTGGGAATTAGATTCATTTCTGGGCAAAGATCTGCAGTCATTTTGCATGCTTTCCTGCTAATTATTACTACTCTTTGCAAGAGCAATGAAAATGACAAAAATTCAATGTTCCTTAGTCTCACCCTATTAACTTCAATAACAACTGAGCGACTTTTCTCTCTAGTCCATTTTAAGCCACATTTATTTCAATAGGGTTTACTCCAGGGTAAGCAGGTGCAGGATTGCAACCTCAGTTCACTAGCCATGTCACCTGCCAGGGCCATGACACCTCTCCCCCATGTTTCAAGTTCCATGTAGATCGCAAAAAGAGGGCTATTGGAATCCATAAAAAAATGACTAGTAAGCAGAGTTTGGTTTGGTCACAAACTGTGTGGGTTTAGGTTTCAACTTCCAACATACGAAAACATGGCATCTCTTTCAAAAAGCATTGCTGCTTCAGACTGGGTGATGCTGTCCTAAGCATTTTGTAGCCCAATATCCAGTAAATACAAAGGAGTTTGCAAATGAAAATTAATGCCCTTCATTTGTTCATAGGTGTGGAGACATAATGGAACATTAACTCAAGGTTTTCAGAAATTACTCAGGGCTTAGATGTAAAATGGACTGGAGAGAAAAGTTTCAGTTCCTTATTATTTGAGCAGTTAAGGATTATTCATCACATTTATTTGATTACTTGAGGTCTTGGGGTTGTTCAAGACATTGTGATATATTAGAATTGCCCTGTCACACATTTCTTATAGTTGCTCAGTTATTATTGAATTGTTAATAGGGTGAGACTAAGGAACATTGAATCTCTGTCATTTTCATTGCTCTTGCAAAGAGTAGTAATAATTAGCAGGAAAGTATGCAAAATGACTGCAGATCTTTGTCCAGAAATGAATCTAATTCCCACTAGTTTCTTCCCACCTCTTGTTCCCACTACAAGCCAGCCACTGTGTACTGCACTGTGTACTCCTTAAACAGTTAAGGAGGCTATGACACAATGTGTTGTAGAGGGTGTTCTAGTAAGCATCTAGTAAGTGTCTAGTAATTCTTGGTGGGAAGCGCTTCTTGGCTGGAGTCCAACTGTTGGCAGCCTCTCAAATGTGGCTCTGTACCCCATTGTGGTTATTTTGGCCCTCCAGGAAACACTTGCACTGCTATGCTCAGTGGTCAGATGGTCAATGGTCAGATGCACATAATGCAGGACTTGGAAAGGGGAAGGTCAGACCAGGATGTCAGGGGACCCCATCAAGGGGGTGAAGGTTGTGGACCTTTCCCAAACACATGTACAGGCCTGACTCCATTTTGGGTCTCATCCTGAGAGTTAAAGCTATTAATACATAAGACACATTGTCATGATAATTGAAGTCTTCAATTATCCCCACATTGCCTGACTGAATTTATGCTCTGGTCATGAGAGATGTGATTACTTGACATGCTAAATGACCGCACCTTAGAACAACCAGTCCTGGAGATAACCAGAGGCTAGGTAACTCTGGAATTGATATTGTGCAGTGCTCAGGACCTTGTTAGGGATGGAAGTGAAATGTGTACTCTGGTCACCAACAGCTGTATCTAGATATAGCATAATGTATATCTGCCATAATATAAGGCAGATGAGTCCCTTATGGGACTGCCATAAGGGTGCGGTAGGTGAGTCAGAACTGCCCTACCATAGTTCTTTTTTAAAAAAAGATTTTATTTTTTTTTCCATCTAAGGGTTATGGGGTAGGGAAAAAGGGAAAAAATACAATGTAGGGAACTAGGAAAACATTGGGTTACGTACTGTACATAAGGTAAACTACAACTGGGATAACAGCATATCATTTTTTCCAGATTATAACATCACTTAAAATTCTATTCCTATTCCTATTCCCAATCTCCCACTTCACACTCTATCATCTATTCAATCATCATTTAACAAATCTTTATTAACAATTGCATCTCTTAATAGACATACAAAGTTAGCTTCTTAATTCATTCTATTTCTATATTCTCTGATTCTTCTACTTTCCACACAGCGTATCTATCCATCTGTAAAAAGGTTCCCAACACATTTTAATTTTCTGTAAGTTTCCATCTTTCATCCTTTCTGACAAAGTGTCCATTTCAGAAACCTCATAAATTTTCTCTATCACCCTTTCCAAGTTTGGACTGTTTTCATTTTTCTACATCTGTGCGTATAACAACCTTGCAGCAGTATTTACATGTATTATTAAATATTTTCTATCTTGTTCTTGTATTGTTGACACCATATTTAGGAGGAACAATTCTGGTTTAAATGGGATCTCACAGTTTAACATTTCCTGTAACATTCCATGAATTAAAACCCAGAATTTCTTTGCTCTTTTACAAGTCCACCACATATGGTAATATGTGCCTTGGTTATTTTTGCACTTCCAACATTTATTCGATACCCCTTGATATATTTTAGCTAATCTCTCTGGTGACAGGTGCCATCTATAAAACATTTTATAGATATTCTCTTTAAAAGATGTTGCTTCAGTCATTTTAATATTTGTCGTCCAAATTTCTTCCCATTCTTCTAACATTACAGTGTGTCCGAAATTTTTAGCCCATTGTTGTCAGAGCGGGTCCCTATGGATGACCTCGTGGTGTCCTTCCGAAAGAAGGCTCCTGCTCGGTGCGTAACCTGAAGGAAAGAATCTAGCAATTACCTTTCCGCAATGCAGACCCATTAACTGGATAGTGAATGAAATTAAGAAACACCAGTGCTGGATTTGATGTTAAATTGAAGCTTCAAAGATATGGACTTTAATATTAAAGGACACAAGCAGCATAAAGCACAGCTCCAAAGGACTGGTTTGTGTAAAGATCTTACATTTGGCATTGCATTTTATAGGTTTTTAACAATGTAATCTGTTATCAATTCTTCCTCCCAAGGAGGAAGGGGATTACAAAGGCACAATTTCATGTTACAAGAAGTTTACAGAAATGCAAAAATAGCAAACACTTAATTTCATCAAGCAATACAGATACAATGGGGTGTAGCAGGGTGTGTGTTGCTTCAGATTCAGGGTGGGAGGCTTCTTAGCAGAGTTTGAAAAGAATTGCCCAGGTGAACCTAGCTCCTGGGCAGATAAGAACTTGATTTAATTTCAGGCAGGACTTGTCATTGTATACACCTTTGGTCAGAGACCAGATTTGCATTTCAAAACTCTGAGGGGAAAGGAGACTTACAGATGTCTCTGGCACCAATTCTTATACTATACACCTGCGCCGTAGAAGCGTTGCTTGATTGTGCCTATATCCCTGCAGCCTCTTGTTCTGCCAAACCTGCTGTCCAGCGCCCTCCCATATGTCCACCCCTAAATACTACTCTATCCTTGCCTCACTGCTCTAGAACATCACCATCCTCAGTCAACAGGAATGAGGGCCCCTGAACCAGATACCACTTAGCTCCTGTCGGTTTTCCCCCAGGGAACAATTTAAAAGCTGTGGCAAGTTACATCCCAGTGGTCTTGCTTTCTTGCTTGCCCCATCAGCAATGTATGATGTGGGGAGTGGAAGGTGAGGCAGAACCACCCCACTGGAGTTCTTTGAAAAGTGCTGCCCAGGGGCATTTCTTGGGTGTGGCAGGGGGTGGCACGAGCCATGGGCGCCATCTTGCGGGGGGCGCCATTCGCATGGCGCCCGCCCCCCCAGAATGGCGCCCATGGCCCACCCGCTCCCGCCCAGACCCGGCGTCGCATTCTCCTCACTCCGGCTGGCCTTAAAGAGCCAGCAGCCGGAGCGAGGAGAACGCGCCGCCACCCGGCGCCCCCTCCCGCTTCTCAAGGGGCAGCGCCGCGCTCTGTTCGCGCCAGCCAGGGCTAATCCCGGCAGGCATGAACAGAACGCGCCTCTTTAAGGGGGCGGGGCTATGTCATGACATCACGATGTGACGTCATGACGTTGCGTGCCCCCTAGGGGCGCGTTTTCATTGGGCGCCATGGGCACCCTTTCAAATAGCTCCGCCCCTGGTGCTGCCACCATCACTGTTGTAGCTGTGATCCCGCAAACACAACCCATGGGCTCCGGTGCTCATAGCCCATCGGTTGTGTTTGCATGATCACAGCAGTGCCAGCACTTTTCAAAGAACTCTGATGGGGTGCTTCTCTCTCACCTTCTACCCCGGCACCTATATTTACATTATATCTGTGTCAGATTTTTATTACTTCCACCATGTACTGTATATTTAATCAACTAAAGTATTTATATATAGTTTGTTATCTAATAGCATTGCTATGAAGCAGGCAAATGCTGATACAATGCCTACATATAAATATAAATATGAAAATTATTGCTCTGTCTTAGGAACTTGTTCCTAAGCAACTCATGGTTCACTTGACTTCACAGGTATACAGGGCTGTTTTCAAGAGTCTCTGAAGACATCTGAAACCTTCATAAAATCCTAGGTTTATAAAAATGATGGTTGGCTTTCATATGCATTTTCAGATACAGGGATTAGACATGCATTGCAGATTTATGGAGTACAGGAATTGTGTTTCTGTTTTCTGTGATGGCTTTACTTGGCTTTTGCCATCTTAGAGTGTACTTTCTTTTTTATGACTTTATTTTCAAGCAAGTGCAAAAGGTTGGCGCATAATTCACTAGATGAAGGAAGGAGCCCTTCACTCCTGGGTGTCCTGTAAAAGTAAATGATCCTTCCTGGCTGTCCACTGGCTTGCATGACTTTGGGCTCTAGGGTGAGAGGAGCAGGAAATGAGGCTTCAGCTTCAGATTTATGGCATTAGCAGCTGTCTTAGAAGGAGGCAATTGCAAAAGTTATGAAAATCTGCCAGAAATGTGCCTTTAACTATCACTGACTCCATCCCTAGGCTATTAGCTAGTAAATTAGCATTGGTAATAACAATTTTGTCAGAACCAGCACTTAATTATGCATATCACCCCAGTTCAATTTTCTTAAATGAAAATACATGCACTTCTAATTAGAAATCTATGATATTCAGAAAACTGGTTCCTGGGCTTTAAACGAGATGATTCAGTTTTCTAACTCATGTTGAATTAGGAATAAAATAGTAGTAATAAAAACAGTATTTGGGATCCTGATACATTTTGTGACTTGAACAGAGAACGAAACAACATGCATTTTGAGTACATGAAAAGCAATTTATATATTTCTGCTAACAAAATAAAACAATGATAGAACAGCAGTGACAGCTCCTTGCTCATAGTAGGAAAGGGTACTCCTGGTGGACATAACATTTCTATCATAGTAAATAACTGATATCGCCTTCATTATGGTCTTATAATGAAAGTTCAAGGCTGAGAATTAAGATACGTCTTCCAGGCCTTAATTAATCAGAGGAGAGAAGCTCAGGGGATTTAAAACTTGGAATAAATGATATGACATGCCTTTTACAACATTCCTAACAGCCTGATCCTATCCTTGGCAGCTCTCGGTAGAGCAGCAGTGCCAAAATGGTGCCACCACCGAGGTCTCCTCCCTTAGCCTGAATAATGCTGCTGCAGGGCCAAGGACTATATAACTGATCCTAGGTCAGCTTTCCTACTAGCCGCAAACACTTCTGTCTTCTCTGTCTTCTTACTCTCACCCCATCCTCCATTTCCTCCTGACCTCCCAGATCCTGACATTCTGCCTTTGCGAAAAACCAGAATGGTCAAAATGGGTGGTTGGGAGGAGGACAATGTTCAGCCCACTGCTCAGTGGAAGCAGCAGCCCTTACATGTGCTGAAACTTGGAACAGAAATGTAGCAATGGGATGTTGATAAATTAATAGGCGGTCAACTGTAGTGCCAGCGGGACGATTTGTCTAATCTCCACCAAAAGGGCAAAAGGAAAAATTCTCTGTCACAGTTCCAATGAGAAGTTTAAAAAAGCAACCCAATTCATCAGTCTAAATAAGTGAAGGTGAGATCAGAATTGCAATGAGTAAGAATGGGGCAGTGGACAACAGACCTTTGTCATGCCCCCCCCCCCAAATCCCCTGCTCAAAAGTTCCAAGGCAGGTGCAATGACAAATGTTATGGGAGATAAGAGACATAGACTCAGCAAGAGAATTGCCAAGCTGTAGCTGTTCATTTACACAGCCAGCTGCTGAACTGCAGTGCCTGAGGATGCAGCCCTAACCTCTGCCAGAACAGCACAAGCCAGCGGACCTGCGCTGTATCCAACACAGGTTGGTACTGCTCTGGTGCCTCCATGGGGCAAGGGCACGTTAGTTGTCAGCCAGCCCTATGGGCTACTCAGATCTGCATCTGCTATATAGCGGGCACAGATCCAAGCAAGCCACATGGTCTGAATTGGGGCTGCGTGGGCCAGCATTGGGCCAATGCAAGCCACTTGTGTCGGCCCTAAGGCATGCTTATATTGCACTGTGAAACAGATCTCCCTGCAATGCCAAGCCAACTTTGAGTTTTCTGAGCCCCAGCGTATAGGTGGATGGCTCGCCCATTGGCTTGCTTCCCCCCCCCCTTGCTGCGGGAGGCAGATGCTGCCCTGATTGGGCATTTGGCTGTTGGGGGGACTCTCCTGGTGACGATATGGCTTCCTGGGAGCCATTCTGCTTGGATCCCAAAGGATGACGGGTCCCTACCCACCCACCCTCTTTGCAATCCAAGATTGGCTGGTCGCCATATCTGGGGCCAGGTAGGAATTTTTGCTGTCCATCTGATTGGCTTTTGGCAAGCAGTTTTTTTTGCCTACCCTGGACTGCACTGGGGGAATGTTTCACATACACAGAGGGCAACCTTGGTTGCTTTATTGCAGGTTAGCATGGGCACAAAGGCTGGAAGGAGGCTTTTAGTGTGCATCCAGAGGTCAGCTAAGGCACTGAATTACCCATTGGCAGGCCCACAGTTGCTGACCGGCGTGTGAGGCTAGCAGGGAATCTCTTAGCCTCAAGCCTTAGCCCGCCCCAGATGCTCTCCGGCCAGGGCGGGCACATGGGTCTGATGCCTCTGCCCCTGCGGGGGTTGGACCATGAAGGGTCATGCCCCAAGGGGCTGGCCTGGAATCAGGATGTTTCGCCCGCCACGGGACTGGGCGGCGGCTTGACCCTCACCTTCACTTAAGGCCTTGCCCATTTATCCTGCCTTGATTAATTGCTGCCGGTCTCCAGCTCCTCTTCCTTGTAATTTGATGCAATAAAGTGGCCCGTTCATGCATATGCATCTGTCTCGTGTGGCTTGGACCTTTTCTGCTGTGGGCAGATCTAGTGATGTCCCCGGGGAACCTGTCTATCCTATCATTTGGGATTCTTTTCAGTTTGTAGAGCCTGAGGATGTGGACAGGATTCTCTGGAGTGTGAGACCTGCTACTTGCCCGCTCGACCCTTGCCCGGCATGGCTAATTAGAGCTGCCCGGGGAGGGCTGGCCGAGTGGACGGGGAGGGTAGTGAATGCATCTCTGAGGGAGGGGGTGCTCCCGCCTGCTTTGAAGCAGGCGGTGGTTCGCCCCCTCCTGAAGAAGCCCTCCCTGGATCCCTCAAATTTAAACAACTTTCGGCCAGTATCCAATATCCCATTTCTGGGCAAGGTGATTGAGCGGGTGGTGGCGTCCCAGCTTCAGAGGGTTCTGGAGGAAACGGATTATCTGGACCCATTCCAATCTGGCTTCAGGCCGGGGTTCGGGACGGAGACTGCCTTGGTCGCCTTGGTGGATGACCTGCGCCGGGGGATGGACGGGGGAAGTGCGACCCTGTTAGTCCTGCTGGACCTCTCGGCGGCTTTCGACACCATCGACCATGGTGTCCTTCTGGGTCGGTTGGACGGGTTGGGGCTTGGAGGCACTGTTTTGAAGTGGTTCCACTCCTTCCTGGCTGACAGATCCCAGAAGGTGGTGCTGGGGGACTCTTGTTCGGCACCCCGACCTCTTAGGTTCGGGGTGCCGCAAGGTTCCATCTTATCCCCCGTGCTGTTTAACATCTACATGAAACCACTGGGAGAGGTCATCCGGGGGTTTGGAGTGGGGTGCCATCAATATGCTGATGACACCCAACTCTATCTCTCCTTTCCCCCTGATTCTGAGGAGGCGGTTGAGGTCCTGGATCGCTGTCTGGAGGCAGTTGGGGGCTGGATGCGGGCGAACAAGCTGAAATTAAATCCGGATAAGACAGAGGTGCTCTTGGTCCGGAAATCCACAGCTCGGGTATTGGATTATCGTCCTGCTCTGAATGGGGTCGCACTTCCTCTGAAGGAGCAGGTTCGCAGCTTGGGGGTTCTCCTGGATTCACAGCTACACCTGGAGTCCCAGGTGGCGGCGGTGGCCAAGGGAGCCTTTGCTCAGCTTCGGCTGATCCGCCAGCTGCGGCCATACCTGAGCTGTGCGGACCTGGCCACAGTGACCCATGCCCTAGTGACATCTAGATTAGACTATTGCAATGCGCTCTACGTGGGGCTGCCTTTGAAGACGGTCCGGAAATTACAACTAGTACAGAACGCGGCGGCTCGGGTGGTTGCTGGGGCACGTCGGTTTGACTCTGTCGAGCCGCTGCTTCGGCGACTACACTGGCTGCCGGTTCTATTCCGGGCCCAATTCAAAGTGCTAGTTTTGACTTTTAAAGCCCTTTACGGCTCGGGTCCGGGGTATTTGAGGGACCGCCTCCTTCCATATAATCCAACCCGTACTCTTAGATCATCTGGGGGGGCCCTCCTGACTGTGCCGCCACCAGGAGAAGTGAGAGGGGTGGCGGCCAGGAAGAGGGCCTTCTCGGTGGTGGCCCCCCAACTCTGGAACACCCTTCCCCTCGAATTGAGAACTGCTCCCTCTCTGTTTACATTTCGGCGGGGGCTGAAGACCTTTTTATTCCAAAAAGCTTTTAATTGTTGACAGGTTGGCTGGCTGGTTATTATGATCCACGGGGCTTGTGTTTTATTTTATTTTTTTAATTGTTTTTAAATTGTTTGTGTTTTTAATCTTGATTGTTTATTGTTTAATACTGTTTTTAACTGTTTTTAATGTTAATTGTTATACTTTATTTTTATCTTTTTTTAATATTGTAAGCCGCCTTGGACATCTGCCTCGGCAGAGGAAAGGCGGGGTAAAAATTTCTTAAATAATAAATAATAATAATAGTTCTATTATGCATTTTTTGAGATGTGGGGAACAGAACTGGACACAATAGTCAATATGTTGCCTTATCACAATTCGTATAATGGCTTATAATATGTCATAACAGAATGTATAGAGTTCCCCTCTGTTCTCCTTCTCTCTCTTCCTTTCCTGTGCTTTCTTTAGGGCTCCAACAAGTATGAGTTGTTGGTAACAGAATTTCCCTCAGTATTGGTAAGAAGAGAGAGCACAATTCTAAGCTGGAGTTAGGCCGGCACAATTAGGCCAGCAAAGTTTGGCCCGCACCAGGGCCACCATAAAAACGCATTTGTACCACTCTCAGAATCAGGGAGGATGGCGCGCGTCTGTGTGCTGGCCTCTCTGACTCCGAGAGTGGTCCAAACATACTTTATGGTGTCCCTTGCGTCACCCAAACATTACTGGCCTAACTGTGTCAGCCTAACTCCAGGTTAGGATTGTGCCCTGAGTCTGTAAGCATAGTGACTTACCGTTCAACCACCTGCTTTGTTTTTTAAGTACTTATCAGTAAACCTTTGGTGCACTTTAATATTGTCTGTAATCCTTTACCACCAAACTACACAAACATGCTATTAGTTTCATCACAGGATCCCTGCATATGATTATTTTCCTCTCCCCCATGTGCATATTTTACAAGTGTTTTTTTAAAAAGAACTCCCAGTAACAGACTGCCTGGTCCAAAGAGGAACCTACCCATTTTTAAAGATGGTTGAGAGAGGCCTGTCTTTCCTGCTCACTGCTCACAGAAATTCAATGGAACTCAACCAGAAAAAGAGTCTTCTTCGTGGTGGCCCCTCACTTGTGAAATGGCCTTCTGAGAAATATTAGACTTTGAGATATTAGACTCTGGCACTTTCAGGCACAGATGGAAGACCTGCCTGTCTGAGATAGCTTTTTAACTCCCTTCTATCTTAATTGACTTTTTATAATGTATTTGATTGTTTTTCCTAGCTTATTCCTACATGTAAAAACCACTCTGGTGATCTCATGAAAAGCGGAGTAGAACTCTTGTAAATAAATAAATATTTTTACTGAACTCCATACATCTGGAACATCATCTGAGCCTTCTTTGATATTGGTATTCAGCCAGATCTTTCCTGTCTCTCCTTGGATCTGTCTGGGTTTCTGACCTCCTGATTTGACTTGTGTGCACCTGTCCACATGTTTGCCTTGCCTTGGAGTTGCCTGAGGTCCAACCCTCCTGCGAGGGCTTTTGTCTCTGTTTTGGACTCCTGTTCCAGCTGGCTTGGCCAACAACTCTGCTTGATCCAAGATACCTCTTGCAAACTAAGGGCGCAACCCTAACCAGCTTTCCAGCACTGACATAGCTGTGCCAGTGGGGCATGTGCTGCATCCTGCAGTGGAGTCACAGAGGCTTCCTCAAGGTAAGGGACTATTTGTTCCCTCAGAGCTGCATTGCCCTTACCCTGGTGCTGGAAGGTTTGCACCCTAAGCCACTAGAAAATTCCCTGCTTCCTTTCACTGGGAGGATCCATGCTCAGTGGGCTAGTGGGTTCAAATCCTGGCTAGTGGTGGATTGCATGCAGTTTGATAGATAACCAGTTGGGCAGGCCTGACTATACAATAGTATATTTGTATTAAAATAGGGCATGATACAATTAAATTTTGCATTTGAAAAGTGCAAAATTTCCATTTACATCAGTGGTTTAAATGTGTGTTTTAAGTCGGCCTGAAACTAATGAGATATAAACGTGTTTAATTCTGGTTGATTTAACTCATAAATGTATGTTTTAACCCATCATGCAGCCCTTGTTATATGTTGTGGTTGAAAACTGAGAAGGAAAAAGTCCACTGGACATCCAAATAGTGATAGTCCCTTGTCAGACACATTTCACACACCTCATCTTTCTTATGAGGGATGGAGTCAGTGGTGGGATTCAGGGGGTTTGCCCAGGTTCTATAGAACTGGTTGTTAAATGGCCGGGCCCCGCCCACTCGCTTACCTCGGCTGGCTTCGGGTTTTTTTTGGCTCCGGCTATGACATCATAGAACCGGTTGTTAATTCATTTGAATCCCACCACTGGATGGAGTCCTACATACACTTACTTAAGCCAAGTTAAAGAAAATGGGACTGATTTCTGGGTAAATACATACAGGATGCTGCCACACTTGTAATTTTCTAGTCTTTTTTTCCTACTTGTATGGATACATCAAGACAGACGAATGAATATACATGATGACTAATATATATAGTTCAAAAACGTTGTAATTTACTGCTCAAGTAAAGACTATTCCTTAATAAACTCCAGGGTTGAAGGAAATGTTGAAATCAGTTCTCTATTTTAGTAAGCAATTTCCGCTGTCATATTTGTCCAACTCAAATTATGACATTTTGAATTCAAAATTAACTTTCCATATGCAAACCTCATAAATACATTTGCGGTTCTGAATCTAATTAAACTTCTGTATTTGATTTATATGGGACTTATATGCAGAGAGAGAGAGAGAGAGAGAGAGAGAGAGAGAGAGAGAGAGAGAGA
>JAJKFI010000034.1:3183993-3222993 GCA_029204185.1 Lerista edwardsae
CACACACACACACACACACACTACCATGTCTTTCTGTTCCAAGTGTCAATCCTAGCTTTATTTAGCAAAGTAAGTCACATATTCAATGTCTGCACTCTGAAACCTAAATGTACCAAGCCAGAGAAAACTCGCTGTGACACTGAGACAGAAATCAGGTTGATGGGGAGAGAAGCAGGTAGCATTTAATTGTCATGGCATGCCCATTTCATGGGACTGGCAGAGCAGAAATGGATTTGAAAAGATGGATTTGCAGAACATTTCTGCATGACTGTGCAGCTTTCAATAAAAACACAATTTGTCTGGAACTTGAAAATCTATAAGTTCAAGTGAGGATCACCATAAAAGAGGTGACCCATACAATACTCAAGATTGTCTCTATTCAGTTCTATTAGCTGCTGAAGGCCTTGATGTGACTGGATTTTTTTTTCTTCAGGAGTGACCACAACCAGCATTAGTATTAGTGAAAGGCTGACCTTTATCCATGGGCCATCATTCAAGAAGGGTTTTGAATCAGCACTATTCAGTCAATGAAGGGAAACCAGAAATCAAGGTAAGCCTGCACCACTGAACAATGGGTAATTGCAACACTTGGAAGGAGGAAGTGGATCACCAAGTGGGGAAGAGTGAGGTGTGCATGGCTGGCCCAAGTCATTTTGCTGCCTGATACAAAGCACATGATACCCAAACAATGCCAGTTTGCTGGTGGCCCTCTACTGAGCCCCTAGGACAGTAGTTTCCAAACCTTTTAGCATCAGTGTTGACCATTTACCAGCCACTCAAGCCTATCGGGCAATAATGGGTTACTGGGCAGCAGTTCTTCCCCAAACTAGCAAGTTTTTACAGCCTTGATGCAGCCTTGACACAGTAAGTACGCCTAAGTACGCCAAAGTACACCAAATTGCCTAATCTGGATTCAGTTTCCCACTGGCTTGTGACCCACTGGTGGGCAATAGACCAATAGTTTTGGGAACCACTGCCCTATTCTGTTTCTCCTGCTCCTGCTGAACATAAGAACATAAACCCTGCTGGATTAGACCAAAGACCCATCTAGTCCAGCTTCCTGTATCTCACAGTGGCCCACCAGATGCCTCAGGGAGCACACAAGACAACAAGATTCTTGCATACTGTTGCCACTCCCTTGTACCTGGCATTCTGAAGTAGCCTACTTCTAACGTAAGGAGGTTGCACCACCCATCATGGCCTTTAGCATACAATGGACATTTCCTCCAGAAGTCTGTCCAATCCCCTTTTCAAGGCCCCTAGGCCAGATGCCCTCACCATCTCCTGTGGCAAGGAGTTCCACCGATTAATTACCTGCAGGGTAAAAAAGTATTTCTTTTTATCTGTTCTAATTCTCCCAACACTCAATTTTAGTGGATGTCTCCTTGTTTTGGTAATGTGAGAGGGGGAAAAACAACATTCCTCTATCCACTGTATCGATACCATGCATGATTTTATACGTCTCAAACATGTCGCCCCTCAGGTGTCATTTTTCTAGACTGAAGAGCACCATTATTATTTTTTTGCAGTGTATACACTGAGTCAAAAGTTATAAATGTTGGCAATAGTAACACTGTGATTTTGTTATTCTGGATTATCATATTACCTGCAGTTCAAAATCTGTCTCACCAGCATGTGAACTGGCAGGCTATGCCCTGCATGGTGTCATGGTGTTCATATGTTACAGGCATTGTGTGAACTCCTGATAGGAGGGAGTATCAGAGGGAGCACCGCTTGCCGGTGTGCTGAGAGTTCACCACTTGCCAGCAATCTGGCCTTTCTGGGAGGGGCAGGAGGGCATTCCTGGTTGGGGGAGGGGTGGAGAGGGGGCAGAACTGGTGAGGACTCTCGCTGCCAGTTCCTGACTTCTGTGTAAGGCCATGTGGCCTTACATGGAGGTCCTTGCTTCTGCGCCAGCTACATAGCCAGTGCAGAAGCAAGTAGACTGCTTGCCTGCCCTGCGTACTTACTGTGTAGAAAGGGGACAAATGTTTTCTTTCCCTGCAGAGCTTCCCATGGCTGTCTGGCTGTCGTGGGGTACAGCAGTAGCTGCCTGGCTACCGCTGAGCTCTCTGGTGGTTGGGTAGCTCTGGATTGGGCTACCCTTTGCTATGACATTTGATAGACATTGCAAAGTTTGTGGTTTCAAAAGCTAGTTGAAAACCTTCCAACCTTGTATTGTGTCCAGTTCATTTTGTGAGTGTTTTGCTTTTAACTTCGGCAATGCAGTTTAAGCAGGAGGTTTTCTGAGCATACTTTGTGGCTACCATTCAATGGTTGGCAGGCTTCATTTGACTTGGTAGGTCACAAGTTTTAGCAAACTTATATGATAGAGGATATTGTTCTCCATTGTCAAGTAAATGTATGTAATTCTTTTAGAATCACAGGCATTTTGACTACAGAAGCCAATGGAGTTTCAAGTGCCTCTGGCTGCAGTAACAATTTAGGCAGAAGTATCAGATAAGCTATATGAAAACCTTAGAAAATTGGAAACCACCTCCCATACAGGCCACATAGATTTGGCCCAAAGCAAAAAAAAAAAAAATTAGGCCACTGAAAGATTTATTGACTGGATGCAGCAGAGTCTAAATTTGATTTTCTTCCATCACATTGAGACAAGGTAATTGGGTGTCTGTTCATGCTCCAAGCAAAGAAAGGGGTATCTGAACTTTTTTTCTGACATGTTAAATATCTTATTTCCAAATGTTCAGATATGGTGATTTGGGGAAAATTTCTTCTTCCCATGGTTGTAACATAAAATGCCACTGAATGTGTAACAGTAAAGATTGGGTGGCTGAATTAATGAAGCATGATTGTTGTTTTTTTCCTCTAAAGTGAACTATGAAGTGGCTTGCCTCATGTAGATTGTAGTAATGAATGATGCATTCCTCTACTATCGTGCCTAACAATTTACTTAGAGTGCAATCCTAACTTGAAGTTAGACTGGCATAGTTAGGCCAGCAAAGTTTGGCCAACACAAAGGCCACTGTAAAGTATGTTTGGACCACTCTTGGAGTCAGAGAGGCCAGCACACAGATGTGCATATCCTTTCTGACACTGAGAATGATCCAAATGGTGGCTCTAGTGATGGCCAAACTTTGCTGGCTTAACTATGCCAGCCTAACTCCAAGTTAGGATTGCACTCTTAATGTCATATTCATCAGAAACATTTGGTATGAATTTCATATCTTAGTGCTTGGCAAGAGTTTTTAAACCAAAGTATGCAATCCTATGTGCACTTACTGGGGAGTAAGCTCCATTAAATATTGTGGGTCTTGCTTCTGAATAAACATAAGAGCAGTGTTATTCAAACTGTGGGTCGGGATTCACTTGGTGGGTCCAACCTGATGTGAGATGGGTTGCGGAAAGCTGGGAGCAGCCATATTGGAAACTGCAGACCTTACTCTTGTTATATTCTTTTGTGAGTATTAACAGTTTGAATTTTCAAGTGAGGGTTTTTTTTAAATTTTGTTTTTAGTTCAGTGCTTTTACATAATATTTTGTCCTAACCTTGCTTTCTGTCATGAATTGTTCAATTGCTGCAGTCCAAGAATGCCAATTTACATTTCAGGCATGTCATTTTATTATGTTACAATGCTTGATGATGTTACTTCCTGCCACAACATCACTTCCAGGTCAATGACATCTCTTCTGGTGGGTCCCCACACAAGTACCATTCTAAAAAGTGGGTCCTGGTCTAAAATGTTTGAATACTACTGCATTAGAGGATTGCACCGTAAAATAAATAAGATGGTACTAGTTTAGCAACATTGTTGGTATACGTATTTGATTGTTCGTGAACTTTATGCTGTGGAAAATTCACCTACGCAATTCTGCTAACAAGCACATTATACTAGTATGTGCTTACTACTAGTAATACTAGTATGCTTACTACTACAGCCAAAGAACTGAGCTCTGAAAAAGTCACTCATTAGCAATCTGTCCATTAAAGAGACCACAAGAACAAAATAAAGGGTGTGGGGAACTGCCACCATATCAATGCTTGATTTTAAAAAAAAAACACACCAACAAAACCAATACATTTATAAGGTGGTTGTTGTTGATGTTGATGATGATGATGATGATACCACCAGTATTTATATACCACCTTTCTTGTCATTGGATTTCTCCTCTGACTTCATTCAAGACGGTTTATCTAGGCAGGCTTTCTCAACCCCATATAGCAATTGTTACAATCATAAATTGTAATCTTGCATATAACTATTTTCCTTCCAGGTGGTATCCTTCACAGTCTGGCATCTCTCTGGCTGCACTCGCCTCCCATGCTTAACTTGGGAGGCACTCCACCACTGTCTGGGTCATCATCTCTGCTCTTCTCACCAACTGGAGAGACTCATCTCTGTCAGCAGTGCTTATTGGCGGTTCATGGTTACTTCTGGCTGTCTTGAACTACCGTCCCAGGTGCCCTTCAGACTACAGAAGCAACAGCTTTACCACTCAGCCAGGCCTCCTGCTATTACTATTAACAATAGTTTTCAAATTTATCTTGAATTCAAACCTTAAGGACAAAACGTTTTTAAGGTTTTAAAGCTGACAAGTTAAGATAATTTTCTCAATATTAGAAAAGAGACATCTGTGCAACCCCAGAATTTATTTAACCAAAGCTACAATCCTATATGCTCTTACCTGGGAGTGAATCCCATTGAAATCAATTGGATTTACTTCTAAGTAGACATGCATAGGCTCATGCTGCAATTCCTAAAATAACTGGTGGGGTATGAAAGAGAAAATATGTTTGTTATTCTATTCTTTTTATTTCTTTTATAAATTTTAAATTAGCTTTTAATTCAAATTGGAGTGTTCCAAAACTATTTTCTTCTGTTTTCATTACCTTGTTCAGTTTTATAACTTGGGGGCACTGTAATTTTCTAAGAACTGTATTTAACGTTTCAGAAAACTGATATTGTTCTAGACCAGTGATGGCACACATATGACACGTGTGTCAAAGGTGACACGCCACAGCGTTTAGGGTGACACTCTGCTGCTCTTCCTTCTACAGATAAGCCCCCAACAATCCCTGCAGTAAGAAAAAAAAAGACGGGAAGGTGTAAGTGAACCAGAAGTGTACCTAGAGGGTGAACTGAATGGGCTATACCTGGTTCATTCTTTCATCCATTACAAAATGAATGCACATTCCAGTGTCTGGTTTAATCTTTCCTCTACCATAATTTTACTAAATGGTGATAGGCAAACTACACTTAGGATCGAACCCTAACCCATTCTCCAGTGCCAATTCAGCCACAATACAAATGTTCCCTTACCTTGAGAAAGCCTCCATGACTGCCCTCACCTTCCATGGCAGTTACACCCCATTGGCATGGCTGCATCAGCACTAGAAAATTGGATAGGATTAGACTCTCAGCCTCTTGTAGTGATGCATGCAAATTATTACAATTTATTGTGCTATATAAATGCTTAGCAGTAGTCGTACGCTTTCCTTTAACTTAAGAAAAATAATCTTCCTGCCGAACGTTGTAAAAACAAACAAACCTGCATGTGCTTTCCATTCACAAGCTTCTCACTGAAGGATGAAAAAGGGTTGCAGAAGCTGTACTGGGGAGGAAAGCATCCCGCACAGAAGAATGTTTCTTACCATGAGACAATGGGTCTCGTTGAAGGCCACATGCTGCTTTCAGCAATGCCGATGCTCGATCCAGCTGGTACCAAATAGATCAAGCTTTAGATGATTAATTACAGATCTAATGGAAAAGGTAAACAGCCCATTCTAATTGCAGAGCTGTAGCCGTGCATCGCCTTAATCCCACTGGGATTAGTAAATCCGACTCGCCACAGGTGGATTGTTGGGTGTCTTCGCAATAAGCATCTGTAATGAATCCAACCATGTTATTATTTTCACCTGGCAGTATCGAAGTGTGTTGATAAAAAAATAACCCTGCCGAGTGTTCAATTTTGAGTGCATGGGGGGTGGGGGGTGGGAACCCACAGATATTGGTTACTTTGTGGGCCTTCTGCATAGTGATATTTCTATTTTTATGGCTGTCTCTTCTTTGGCAGTATCTCTTCTCACATATTATAATCAAAATGCGAGGCATGGAACAGCACTCATCACTGGTATATAAGCTTATTAACTAAGCAATAATTAGAATGTCACTGAAGGATTACAGAATAGCACACAACTGGGTGTCACAAATGTTTTCTTCTTCATACCACATTGTGTGCTTCTCGATAATAGAGCCTCAAAGTAAATAAATTCCTCTTCAACATTATAGGCAGGATATGGTAGGGCAGAAGACAAGCCTTATCAATTAGTCCACACTTGAACATTGAAATTTCATGCCATTTTTCGTGGGAAGCTTTGTACATCCATGCAAAATGCAGAGAAGGTAATGTGTCCGTTCTGTTTTTAATTCAGTGCAGGAGAGCCCTGTGCATGCCAGAGATTCTTCACTGAGCTCCATGGGGGTATATGGATGCCTCATAAAAACAGGTAGGTCAGGGTGTGTAGCAGAATTATGTGCATTTATTTAAAGACCAATTCCAACTTGGGCAGGAGCTGGCAGGCCAGCTGGCCTGCACTATATCCTACCCAAGGTAAGAGGTAGCTGCAGCTCACCATGAGGCAAGGGGATGTTTGTCCCCTTACCCCCCAGTAAGCTGCAGGCAGCCTGATGGGGATGCTCAGACCAGCACCTGCAAAACAGCAGGCACAAGTCTGAACCTCTTGCAGTGCCTGGACTGGGGCTGCACAGCCAGGGGACAGGGGTTTGGATCCAGCATTACTGCTGAATCCGAACTCCTCCCCACTCCCATAGAGCTCCCTCCTGCCTCCCCCCCCCACCCAGAAAAGCCCCCAAACATGGCCAGCATGGGGGCAGCTTACTGGCCACTGTCCTCAGTGTGCCTGGACCGGCACTTCCGCCTGTGTCAGCCCAGAGTGCCTTCCACTGGTAAACGTGCTTTACGGCTCATTTGTGACAGCGATGGGGCGACACAAACAGCTTGTGCTCGCCCAGGGCACCTTTTGGATGGCGTTCTTAATCCATGCATATCCAACTTCATTTCTAGTTCTCAGAAAAGCCAATCAACTTCAACCACCACCTGGTGCAGTAGATCCAACTGAGAGCCAAGGGACACATCATAGGCCACATGTAAAAGAAGTTTGTCTTTGCCAGTTCAAAATTTCTGAAGGTGTTGGCCCTTTGGGCAAAGAGAGTGGGGGAGATTTGAAGTCATAATGCATGGAAGGAGTCCTTGCTCAGGCTAGTTCCCTTTGCTGCACAAGTATATTTCTGCTTATTAGCTGTCAGAGCGCTAACCACAGAGCACTTATTAGGTGTCCACTGGCTCTTCCTTTCCTGCACAAAATGCTTCAAACCTCTTCAGCTTTCTTCAACTGTTAGGAGTGAGCTGTCAGAACAACTTCAGAGCTTTGAACAGGCAGAACTGGGCTAATTGCCATAAGGTAAATCTAATGTGTGGTCCATCATAGGGCTAATTTGGATACCAGTACCCATCACAAGGGGAGGAGCATGTGCATATGCTTAAACTTCCCCTCTTACACACCATTCCATCCTTACATGGTCACATGGCAGACACAGTGGAATGCCCAATATGCCTCTTAAGTGCACCATTTGAATACTACTTGCAAGTAAATTACAGTCTAAAGATAGGTGGGGATGGAAAGAAAAATATCTACTGTAGCTCTGATCTACACAGGTGTTGTTGACAGTGGTCAGGTGTGGATTGAGGGGATTTGGTCTCCTTTGGAACTCTAATTCCATACTTTAATTTATATAATACAGGGCTCTCCAAACTCCAGCCCACAGGCCGGATCTAAAGTTTGGGAAGCGTCATTCCCCCCCTGTGAGTGGTACTGTTCTGCTGCAGCAGTGCTCCCTTTGCAAGCAGATCAGATACCAGGGAAGTTCTGGGCAGTCGCATCTGCCCAGACATCCTGCTGCACAGCCTTCTGGGACACCGGGCAACAGATGCGACTGCCCAGAGCATCCCTGGTGCCAGATTGGCTTGCAAATGGAGTGGCGGTGCAGCAGAACAGTAAGCATTGCCAGTCGCAGACCTACCATCCTGTTTTGGGGGGCAAAAGCCCCTGGTGTGGCACTCCTGGGGAGGGAGGAGAGCGGCAATGAGGTGGCTTGCCTCTGGGAAAGAAGAGCAGTTTTTGGCCATCCCGCCCACCCCTGCCATCATACGGCTCCGAAATGGAGCTTGACATGGTATGGGGGCAGAGCAGAGTGGCCCATGGGGGGGCAGTGGAGGGGGTGGGCCCTGTTGTCTGGGTCTGCAACTGAGCACTGTAAGGAAGTTTCTAGGACACAGTGGTTTCACAGTGGACACATAGGAAATCCAGATACTATACGAGTGGAAAGATTCCACCAGGATGCATGAAAGGCAACACCCCAGCTGATATGTGGTGGTTCAGATACAGACATAATGTCAGACATAGTGTTGTGGCAGTAGCATAGCTACAAGGGGCAGCATGGTAAATATTGCAGAAACTGCAATGTGCCATGTATGCTGCACTGCCCATTTAGAGCCATTCTGGGCAATGACGGCAACGTGCTGCACATTGCAGATGATGCAAAAATGGCTCTGATGGTGTGTGGGAGGGGCTGCTTACATGACTCATTGCAGCACCTGCAATACTTATTGTGCCACCCCCTCCCTCTGTGGCTAAGCTATTGACGCACAAAAATCAGACCAGAGAACACAGCATGGGTAATAAGGGCTCCTGACCGCCTCTACATCATTTTAAACCATCACCATTGAACATACATACAGTACAGCACAATCATCGTCTTCCAGAGAATTGTACGTAACAGCCATCTTCCTGAAAGCAGGGAATAAGTCTCATGTTGTCTATCACATCACCAGCTTTTTTTTGGGCTGAGGAGATCTGACAAGGGTTTAGTCCTTAAAAAGAGAGTGCTAGCTGCCTTTCTCTTACACACTTATTCACTCTCTTATTTTACTGCTGGTCACATAACCAAATCTAATCTTAATTGTAACTGCTTAGCTTGCGCAAAACAGATCAGTCTGTCCCGTCAAGGATGTCACACAATCTAAGCCGTCAAGCCAAATTGATTCCAAGCGCGTGATGCGGAAGGACCATTATTGCATTTTCTCTAAGATGGGCTCAATCAAAATGATGCACACCTCCTGTGAAAAATGTAGATCAAGCTAATCAGATCCCTTGACTCAATTTTCAGCGTAGCTTTTAGAAGCCAGCTTTCTCATGAGAATCATGAAAAAAAGAACAGGAGAGGCGTGCATATGATCCAGGAGACAGAGTGATAGACTCAATCAAGGGTTGACCCAAATTGCAGGTTAGCTAGCCAAGAAGTAATCCAAGGTAATCTGTTCTTTGCCCTGGGCTATTAATGGCACCCATAACAGCTGCAATCACCCTCCTGGGGCAAATAGCAGCTTGGGGGATGACCCACAGTTCAAAATGGCTAATCCTTCTCCACCTCACAACATTGGAAACACACCAATCTCTCAGCATAATTGGGCTCTCTCATATCTTGAAATTATGAACAAGCTTTGCACATTTTCTCTTCAGTCATTTGAAGCTAATGAGTTTCCATGTGATAGCAAAGTGCTTATTTCTGGCCATTATTTACTCATTGATGTAACTTCCTGCTTAAAGATGTCACTTCTGTCCCTCAGCAGGCACCATGAATGTTATTTGGCGCACTATATGACAGCCCCGCTGTAGGCTATTGCTCTGGATCAAAAGTGAGGAGGAGGACTGTGGCTTTTCCTCTGTAGGAACCACCACCTCTTCTCAACAACCATCTGCACAAGTACTCCACCCCACCCCTGTAAAACTCACTCCCTTTACTCATCCTTCTTTCCGTGGGAAGAGGAGAAGCCTTGCTTTCTAGTTCCTCCTGCCTGTGGCACACCACAGAAGCCATAAAGCAATAGTGGCTTGAGGCTTCCCCCTCCTCTTTCCCTTATCCCAGTGGTTCCCAAAGTCCTATTCAGACTTTGGGACCATTGCAAACTGCTGCAGGGGTGGGGACTGGGGCGGGGGAGGGTGTCCTGATGGCGCCACACTGAGTGCGACACCGCAGGTACCCAGGGGCTTTTAAATATATCTGATCTGGGTGATCTGGGGGGGGGGTCTTCTACAGTGTCGCCTGCAGCTCCCTCTGAGTGTCTCTTTGAAGCCAGAAGAAGTGCAAAAACTGGAAGTGTGCTTTCAAGAGTAAATTGGGGCTTCTCTTGGCTTCAGGGAGACCTACAGAGGGGGCTGTGGGCCTTTTCAACATTGCAGAAGCCCCCCCCCCGACCAACCAGTTATGTTTAAAAGCCCCTGGGTGCCCCTGGTGCCACAATCACTGCAGTGCCTTTGGGACATCCAAAACTGGGCCACTCCCCTTAAGGAGGAATGGCCCAGTCTTGGTTCCCAGTGGTAGGTTGAAACGCACACTTTAGGGACCACTACCTTATCCTGACATGCTTGGGTCCTTTGTATTGAGAAGAAAGGTAAATGGCTACTGGGTCTGGGTTGAAATGGCAATAGCCCTTGCAGAGACTGCAATATCTACAGAGACTGAACCTTTCTTCCTGATGCGCTGATGACAACAAGACAAGCAGAGAGAACAAAGGTCCCCTGTGCAGGAGCCAGTAAGGAAGTAACTTTCTCCTTCCCCCTTCATCTGTTCTGTTGCTCCTGCAGCCAAAGGATGAGTAAAAGTTGTGGTTTGGAGAGTAGAAGAGCTGGTGAGGAGGATTGCTAGGAAGGTTTGGGCATTTTTCAAACCTTTTAGTATTTTGGAAAAGGATCCAATTTCTTCCCATTTGGTGGTTGCGTGGAATAAGTCAAATTTGAAAGATGCTCCTAAGAGCGATGGAGAGCTCATCCATCACTGAAATGTATGCATATCCATGTAGCTACAGGTCAGTCAACTTATTGATCATTCTGTACATATAGATGCATTCATGTGTGCATGTGCATATAAGGAGGGGGAAAAAAGAGATGGACTTTTATGGCTCTATTATTCTTAGCCTTCTCCCAATGAATACTCTTCTTGCTAACCTCAGCTTGCTTTTTCATATTTTTTCCAGGTCACCACCTTCCTAATGTTTCTCAGCTATTTGAATTCCAGTTCATTCCTTTCTGTGATTTGCATTCACCTACTAACATATTAATATTTACCTAAATTGCAAAGCATTATTTTCTTGTTAAATATAAATGATGCTGTCTTGGCCTCACAGCTCTTTATGTTGTGTTTTTAATCTTTGCTTCTCCTATAACTTAATTCAATTAATTCATTAGTATTTGTTTAAGCTGACACTTCTCTTTGTGATTTGATATCTAGCCTCTGTTACTCAGAAATAATAAAATAGTGCCATATAGGCTGCCAAAGGACAACGCTTTGAAGGGCTTTGAAGAAATTTGTAAGGTAGATACCTCAAAGGCTCAGCTCTTATGGAATTTCTCACTTGTTCTTCTCAGAAGTCTGGGGCTCCTCTGTTCCTTCAGTATGCACGTTCAATGAATGTGTGTAAGACATTCCATCATGTTCTGCCAGCAGATAAGTGCTACTTGTGTTGAAGCAGGAGAAACTCAGCATATGTATCTTTTATATTGTTTCTGAGGAATCAGTGAAAATGACAATGGTGGTCTAATCAGCTTGGTGGGTATTCCACAAATCTCTGGGCTGACCCATCAGATCTTTGTTTCTGGCAATAGGCACCATAAACTAGTGCCAAACTTGTCAGTTCATTACGTGTGATTTTTTTTTTTTAATCAAGGAAGGCAACATGGGATGATTTCCCATCTTAGGCACCAGAATGTCTTCTGGCACAATTTTATGCATGTCTACTCAGAAATCATATTGTCTTCAATGGGGCTTACTCCCAGGAAAGTGTTATGGGATTGCAGCCTTGGGTGAGCACTTGACAAAGATATGATGAAGGGTGCAATCCTAACTAACTTTCTAGCCCCAGGGTAAGGGCAATGCAACTCCAAGGAAAGGAAACAAACCTTACTTACCTTAAGGAGGCCTCTGTGACTACTATTCCACTGCAGGATGCAGCACATGTCCCATTGGCAATGGTATGTCAGTGCTGGGAAGTTGGTTAGGATTGCGCCCGAAAATAGCTGTTGTTGCCAGATGGATCAGTTGTTTTGAAATGTTCCCAGAAGGATGTGGATCTCACACAAAAAAGGTAAAATTGTGCTTTCAAGATTGATTGATTGATTGATTGATTCTTCCTCCCACCTGCTTAGCTGTCCTTTTTCATATTTGTACATGCTCATTGGTACCCTGAGTCCCTTTTTATTATGGGTACCTTCTCAATTGCTTGTTAATCTCAGCCGTTCAAGGATCCCAAGAACGTGATGATGTCACTGTGCAATGGCTTGAATTTCATTTGGCTGCTTGGCAGGATGGCTGCACTTTAAGGGACAACTATTGGACTTTTTAGCACTGATGTGGCTGCAATGCAGCCCTGTGGTACAGGAACAAGCCTTCCCTTACCTTAAGAAGGTCTCCGTGACTGCCCTCCCAATGATAGATGCAGTAAAGGCCCTGTTAGAACACTTGCATCAGCATTGGGAAATTGGATAGGATTGGGCCCTAAGCCATATTCTCTTGTTCTCCAAATGGGTGTCTAGGAGGAATGTTTCATTACCATTTTTTGCTGTATGGCATGACAACTTATACTCTTTGTCTTGTTGTATCGCACTGTAATGACTGGCCAATGAGGCCACCACAGCCTAGTTCCGGCAGACCAAGGAGAATCAACCTGGTTGCCGTGGCAATCCAGAAACATGTGCCTTGACTTGCTATCGTGTGCTGTAAGGCTGAGAATGAAAGTACTTCAGCGCAGCAAGCAAGCAAACATCAGCCTAGTCACCGTAGCAACAGGGACACTATCTCCATGATCATTTTCACATTTCCCCAACGTTCTCTACCAAAAAATGTCAAGAAGGGACGCCAATTTTGGGGTGCTTAGATTTTAGGGTTGCAAAGACTGAATTCTTATTTCTGCTCAGCTCTAATTGAAACATTATCCTTCATCTGTAGTTCAAAGTGATGTACCTGCCAAAAGTGGTATAAATCTTATTAGCTTTCATCCTTTCTCAAAATACCTCATGGTGATGTACAAGGTTATTTCCACCTTTTTTTAATCCTCACAACAACCCTGTGAAGCAGGTTAAAAGGAGAGAGAGAAAAATTAGCTCTCACCAACGTAAGTTTAGTCGGAAGCATGTCCTCTTGTGTTCAGTGGGGCTTACTCCCAGGGACATACAAGGTTGCAGCCTAAATAAGCTTCGTAGCAGATTGGAAATATGAATTCGGGTTTCCCCAGTTCTACACAAGCACTCTGACCACTGCATTGTACCACTATCATGCAGACCAGTTTATAGAACCTTAAATATGAATTGTATAAGCAGGCTGAGGAGAACCTGTTTGGGTTTTAAAAAAAAAACACAACAACAACCCAGGCTTAAATTCTTTTATTACTATTTTATTCTTCTTTTTACTTGATAGGATTAAAAGCTTGTATATTTGCAAAAGTAAAAGGACTTTCAAAATGGATTTGTAGCATAAGTACTTTGACTCACCTAAGGAGGGAAAACAGATGTAATACTATCATTAGAAAAAGAACTACAGGAAATGTGTGTTCCTTTTAAAATTCTCAGGCTCAGTGTGTTCAAACTTGGCTTCCTACAGATAGATACCTTAATTCCACCTCTCTCTCTCTCTCTCTCTCTCTCTCTCTCTCTCTCTCTCTCACCTGATCACAAATATCCAGCATATTTACATATCCCTATTGTTTAATCTGCTTCCTAATACACAACAGCATGTTGGAAGTGGTTTGATGTTAATAACAGTCTCCTGGAAAGCTATACATTTTCATACAGGAAGCCTCCTCCAGGGAGGCAGAAGCTTACTTGACTCTCTTGCTGTTATTTGTTCTTAAGACAGGGGTTAAAAATATTCATTTTCTCCAAATCCATTCCTAAAGAAGTCTGGCAAACAACTTGCCTTACTGTGCGCCACGGAGAATTAAATATAGGGAATCATAAGTACTTGATAAGTTTGCATGCCTGACTCACGCTCTGATGGCAAAAATCAATTCACCTCTTTTAAAAGGCTCTCTTGGGGATGGAAGAATACAGAGCTCTAATGGCTTCCTGTCTGGCGTGTACCTCTGCTGGATGACAAACACAACAAGAACTGACAACACAAAACACAACTTGCGAGCTAAAATAAGCTCCATTTCCTGTATTTTCTTCTCATCTTGTTGGGAAAACCACAGCTCTCATGTTCAAAATTAGATGTGCGGAATGTTGCTTCTGACTTGACTTGCACAATTGTCACTCAAAATGCCTTTTTAAATATTTTTAGAGGTTGGCCCATCCAGAGACAATGGGGGCCAGGTGATTATTTCTGTCCTCTGTTTTCAATGGACTTAACACAAAAATGCATATTACATGCAAATATGTGTACAATTTTTTTTAAAAGAAAATCTCCATTTAGATCCTTATCAGAGTGAGGGCTGGGGGAAGCCCTCTTGGGAGGTGAATAAAGTTGACAAAGCATGTACTGTATGAGCGAAAACGTTGAAGCACTGCTCCTTCCACTATTGCTCTATTCCTAATTGCTCCCCTCCAAAACTTCCCCTCCCCGGGTTACTAGATACAAATGGGGATACAATACCTATATAGTTAACGATTGTCTAGAAAAGGAAATTTTGGCAGATGCAGCTCAACATGGAAAGGTTTTAAAAGCTGCCATAATTCCCTCTTCTAGGCAATGGTTAAAGGCAGTAGTTTGGGAAGCGCTCTGTTGGCGGTGGTGGGAAATGGCAGCAATGCAATAGCAACATAATGAGGATGGGGGGGTCTTATTTCTGACCCCCAGGGTCTGTGGGGGTCAGGAAGCCATGTGGACCCCTCTACAGGACTCCCTGTCCAAAAACATTAAAAAATATATCAAGGCCCACTTCTGGTTTCACAATTGCAACCCGGAAGTGGGTCGCAACCTTTAAAAAAAGTTTTTGGATACATGGGAAGCCCTACAGAGGGGATCATGGGGCTCCCTGACCCCATGGATGCTGGGGCTGGCAGCGGTAAGTCCCCCAGCCCCATTACACTGACAGCTGCAATGTGATTCTGGCATCACTGCCATTCTCTGCCCCCACCCCTTAAGTGGAAAGATGCAGGGCTTTCTAGGCTGGGGTATCGTGATGCCCCAGTTTGAAAACCCCTGGTTAAAGGTACAGGCACTCTGTACCAGTTTGTATCTGGCAAACCTCCCCCTCCCCCTGCAGAGTCCCACCCTGAGGATGGCTGATCTAAGAAACTAGGGTGTGAAGAAACGATAACAAGGATCTTGCCTGCTAACAAGGCGGCATCACGGGTGATGCAGTCAAAGGTTTTATTGCACTGTACCCGTGACTGAGCAGTATCTGAAATAGAAACACACAAATGAAATTACATTTTCTCCCAGGAGGGCTGTTACAAGTTATCCAACAGACAGCCATGTAATGGGGAGGTTTGGCTGCACCTGTTAGTTGAGTTTTCAGAAGACCTGATTGTGGAACAAATAAATTAGCTGCCACCAGCAGCTGGGTCAACGTTGCTCACTGCAGATAGACTGTAGGTTTTCCTTGGGACCTGCATGGTAGATTTGCTTGTGGGACGGCCGCCTGTAAGGAGCAAGGAGAAATACAGGGAGAGGACAAACAACAGCATTAGCCACACCTCCTTTGGCTTGTGATGCACACTCAGTGTTTGTGAAGGAGATTGGTGCCACCAGAATGCACAGGAAGTGTTGCCCTATTGGGAGCGAGTGCTTGATGCCGTGGAACATTGCTTTTTCCTCCTGGGGACAGCAGTGGAACTCGGGGAGAATCTCTGTTCAATGTATCAACAGCGCAGTCCTGAAAAAGAAAAGGGATTAGGATTTGGCTAGCGATAGCAATGGTTGGAGCCTCTGGCATTCACCAAAAGGGCACAAGGAGTAGTGTCATCTTCACCCTAAGTGCACAGAGTCCTAACAAAGCTGCACCGGGGGTGGGGCAGTGGTGAAATTCAGCCAGTTCTCACCAGTTCTGCAGAACCGGTTGCTAATTTTAGGTTGGGAGAGGGAAGAAAGGCAGCAGATGGCCCTGAAGGCCGCCCTGAAGGACATAGAACCGGTTGTTAATTTATTTGAATCCCACCACTGGGGTGGGGGGATAGTGCAAGTGCATAGTGCAAGGTGATGGCTTCATACTCTTTGAGCTATGGAATCTAAGTTCAAAATGAAAGATAATATATACAATTTTCTTCAAAGAATGTTTTGTCTAAGTGCATCAAATATATGTGTGTATATATTTGTGCTTAAATCACACTGGGTTTTTTGTATTAGATGGCTTAGGGCCCAATACTGTCCAGCTTTCTGGTACTGATGCAGCTGCAGTACAGCCCCAAGGTAAGCAAACAAATGTTCCCTTCCCTTAAGGAGGCCTCCATGACTGCCCTCCCACCACAGAATGAAGCGCACACCCCATTGGGATGGTTATACCAGGGCTGAAAAATTGGATAGGATTTGCCTCTAATTCATTTCACCTATATATAGTATTGCCTCTGCATGCATTCATTTTTAACTAAGTTATCTTTTCCACATTTGAGATGACTTTCTAAGAGACAGGCATGTCTGAGAGAATTGAACAGAAAGATATTACATCTTGGTAATCAACGGCAGCATGAACTTTCAGTGCAGATCAATGTGTAGCTCTCCAGCAACAAATGTATGTGCTGGAATCAATTATTCTGGCAGAAGATCACTTTCAGCCCCATCCTAACTGGCCTACATGACAATTGCTTGCCTGTCTCCTGGTTCTGGTGTTGTGAGAGTGGGAAAAGAACATTCCTCTAGCCACTCTAACCACCCCTTGCATAATTTTGTACATCTCAATCATGAGCCCCCTCAGGCACCTTTTTTCTAGACGAAAGGGCCCCAAACTCTTTAGCCTTTTCTCATAAGGGAGATGCCCCAGCCTAGTAATCATTTTCGTAGCTCTCTTCTGTACCTTTTCTAGATCCACAGATATGGTGACCATAACTGCATACAGTACTCCAGGCCTTACCATCGATTTGTACAATGGCATAATATTGGCCATTTTATTCTCAACCTCCTTTTTAATTATCCCAAGCATGGAATTGGCCTTCTTCACCTCTGCTACATACTGGGTCGACATCTTCATTGAGTTGTCCACCAGCATCATAAAGTTTCTCTCCTGATCCATCACAGACAGCTCAGAATCCCTTAGCCAATACGTGAAATCTTGATTTTTTTTTGTCCCAATGTGCATCACTTTACACTTATGTACATTGAAACACATCTGCCATTTTACTGCTCATTCCTCCAATTTGGAGAGATCCTTCTGGAGCTTTTCACAATCCCTTCTGTTTTTCACCATCTGGAAAAGTTTGGCCACCTCCTCTGTCTCCAGGTCATTTATGAACAATCACTAGCCCCAAAACAGATCCTTGGGGAACTCCAGTTTTCACCTCTCTCCATTGTGAAAATTGCCCATTGACTCCCACTCTCTGTTTCCTGGCCCTCAACCAATTCTGAATTCATAAGAGGACCTGCCCTCATATTCCCTGACTATGAAGTTTTCTCAGCAGCCTTTGGTGAGGGACCATGTCACACACCTCTGAAAATCCAGATATATGATATCCACTGGTTCACCCACATGCCTGCTGACCTTTTCAAAGAAATCTACAAGTTTTTGAAGCAAGACTTACCCTTACAGAAACCATGCTTTCAGCTATCCTCGTTCTTCTATGTGTTTTAGGATTTAATCTTTGATAAGGCTTTCTACCATCTTATTCAGAACAGATGTTAGGCTACCTGGCCTGTAGTTTCCCAGGAACCCCATCCTTGCTTTTTTAAAGATTTGCGTGACATTTGCTATCCTCCAATCCTCTGGCACCATGGCAGTTTTAAGGGACAAGTTGCATACTATAGTTATGAGAACAGCAGCTCAGTTCTTCAGTTCTTTAATAACTCTTGGATAGATGCCATCTGGGCCCGGTGACTTATTGTCCTTTAATTTGTAGAATAGGTCTAAAACAGTATAACATTATTTCATAAATATAGTTTCTAAAGATTTCACTATATTTTACTGCATACTGTATCCAAGGTGAAAGAATTATGTTGCACTTTTCACAAAATCATTGTTTCATTCAATGTAACTAAGCATTATAGTCTGTCCTCCTATCTGACCACATTATTAAGTGTATCAACCCCATTAGGAAGTTTTCTGCAGGGTTTCCTTGAAATAGTGTGTCATTTCCAAATGAATGGCGGGAGTGTTAAATGCAAGCTAATTGAATTCTTTCAAACCATCCTTAATGGACCCTTATCTTCATTTACTGAACAATAAATATGAAATTCTCTTTAGGAGATATGAGTCACATGGGGCAGCAGAATACTGTCAGAGTATCTGTGGAATTTTAGAAACGTTTTATGAATCTGAAAAATATGCCTCCTACCCCAGTTAACAGTACATTAGTGTTTCCCATTGTAAAAGTTGAGATAACAGTAATGGAGTGGGCCCACCATCACTGTGAAACAGAGCATGGTTTCATCTCACATTTGAAATATTCATGAATTACAGAGCTGAAATGGCCACCTTGTGATTAAATTAATTGGCCACACGCTATATATCGTATATACATGTGTATAAGTCAATCTCATGGATAAATCAAGGGCATGTTTAAAACCCAAAATCATAGACTTATCCCTGGATAAGTCAAGTGTAAAACTTGTGTGGGGGTATGAAATTCTTTGAAAATGACAAAAAAAAAAGAAAAAAAAAAGAACCATTTCACTTTCTTCTGAGGCAGCACAGAAATTGAGCTATTCAAACAAGAAGGACGAGAGATGAGGGTGCTTATGTGAGATGTAGGCTTTGTGAGGAATACAGTACAGCACTTCCATAGCAGCAGCCTACAATTCCCATAAGCACCTTCACCTCTCTGCCTGTTTGGAGAAGGAGAAAATGGCTACCTGTTTTTTTTGTTTGTTTGTTTGTTTGCTATCTATTGGTGCCTGAAGCAATTACTGGTAATTAAAATTGCTCTGTTTTTTCCACCCTTCTGCTTTCTGCTTCCTGGCCCAGCCTCTGCCCCAGCTGCTGTTGGAAGCTTTATTAACCATATTGACTCATGTATAAGTTGATCCATATTTCCAGGGCCAATTTTTAGACTTAAATTTTTAGACTTATATATGAATATATAGGGTAGGTTATTAAAAACTCAAGCGGACAGAGCAGATTCTTGAAGGCAGGACCAGCCCAAGACCGCCTGATGCCCAAGAAGGCATATTAAATGTTGCCCCCTTATCTGATCACATGCCAGTGTCCATTTCCCCCATTCTCCAATGTTATAGTTCAGCACTCTCTTCTCCACATTTCCTTTTCCAGCC
The DNA here is from genome assembly GCA_029204185.1 of Lerista edwardsae. Taxonomy (NCBI): domain Eukaryota; kingdom Metazoa; phylum Chordata; class Lepidosauria; order Squamata; family Scincidae; genus Lerista; species Lerista edwardsae. Next base: position 3,203,442 of record JAJKFI010000034.1, read on the forward strand.
CAAGGAGTGGAAGAAGGAGCAGCAATAGAAGCAAGTAGGTAGACAAAGATAGCCCCCCCCCCAAAAAAAGTCTGCTGCCTGAGGTGACTGCTTCAGTTTGCTACATACTGTAGGTGGGCTGGCCCTGGCAGAACTATGTGTGACAAAAAAAACCCCACAAGGCCTCCCTTAAAATGTAATTCCTATGTTCAATCCCACCTTTGTCTCTTGTAATGTAGTGGTCAATTTAATGTGAAGATCAACTTGTACTCTTGTGCCATTGAAAATTTGGGTTGCCATATTTGTGTAAGCAGTATTACATGATGCAGACAAACCTCCAGAAGTTGCAGAGGCAGCTGGGTGTATACTAGGTCTGCAATCTGATGCACACTTACCTGGGACTAAGCCTCATTGATTAGAATGGTACAGGCATAAGGCTGGGCTGTAGGAATATTGAAATCCCCATCCTGGATCCTACCACTGCACCTTCCGTGGGCATGCTTCCTGATGATACACTGCTTTACATGCTGGGTTGCCTGTGTAAGGCACATTGGTGCAGGTGAGCTGGCAAGTAGAATATCTGAATACTGTAGGCTGAGTATCTGAATAGGCTTTCTGAAAACAAGAACTCTCCAGATTCCAGAACCATGTTGCAGAGTCCCATGGCAAAAAACATGAGAATATTTGCCAGTGTATTTGCCACACTGCTAAAACATTGATAACTTCTGGTGAGTTCAGCATCAGGGCCCAGACTTCTTATTCTCTGAGCTAGCAGGAAGATAAATCAGCCGATCTGCTCCCTGCTGCACTTCAGAATCAGTATTGCAGTTATTGGCTCAGTAGATGTCGGGTGTCACAAAGGGCCCATATAGTGCCATCTGGTCCTTCAAAGATTCTTGTCCCTTTTCTGCTGGGTCCAGGCCTCTAACCTGTACCCAGCATCAGAGTCTGAACCCTATGACAGTCAGAGGCACATGAAGCACTGTGCCTGTCCTTTCTGGCTCACTTACCTGCTCGATTGCCCAGCTGCTTCCCAGGCAGCTTGCTTTTTAAGTGCCTCCTTGCCTCCAGAATACCAGCTATGACATATCTCCAGACATAGGTAAGCCAGGAAGAGGAGTACTTCTTTTCAAAGGGATCAAACAGCTTCCCAACACTGTCTAACTAATGTTACCAGGAAATGCTTACAATGAGACCCTCACAGACCATTTCTAAAAACAGAGGGAAAAGAAAAGCCGCTCCAGGAAAGAATGATTTGAAGCAGAGGGGCAGCAGAAGGAAGGTTTGCATTACTCTTTCCCTTCCTCTTGCTACTCCATTCCAAACTGCTTTCTCTCCCCCCCCTGCAAGTTTAGTCATTTCTGGATGATTTGTGGCTTGTGGATGGTTTGTGGCAAAGAAAAACCAGGCAGGGAAGCGGTCAACCATTCCTACACCATACTGCTTCTTCTTTGCTCCAAGTTAGTCCATTTTAAGAGATGACCGTTTTGTTATATAGAAAGGTGAGCATCATTTAGAGCCAAATCCTACTCTTCCCTTCCTCCCCCTCCCACAGTGCAGGTGCACAAAAAACAGGTGCACTGTATTCAGTAGGGGTGTATCAGGAGGCTTCAGAGAGGAAAAGGGATGTAAATCCCTTTACCCATCTGTACGCCACTCACTCTGCAATGGGTCTCCTCCAACCGGTGCCCGTGATTTTGCTGGTGCAGTCTGAGGAAGGGGAGGCCAGAAAAAGAGTGGATAGGATCCAGTGCACACCATTGCCATGGGATATAACCAGTGGTGGAATTCAGCCAGTTCTCACCAGTTCTGCAGAACCGGTTGCTAATTTATTGATATACAAAAAGTAGTGCTGTAGTAAGAAGCAGTACAAAGAAAGGAGGACAGAGAACCGGTTGTTAATTTATTTGAATCCCACCACTGGATATAACCCTCCCACTCCCTACCTGCCCCACCACTGTTGTATGTGCTCCAGTGGGAACTGGGCAGTCCGGCTACCTCTTCCCAAAATGCATTGGGCCATTAGTTAGGTCCCCCACTCTCCTGGTTCATTGACCTACTGGGAAGGATTCATAGGAAAACTTGGTCCAAAAAAGAATTGAGATATTGATGGTATTTGTATGAATGAATGAATGGAATGCCATGGAGGTGGGCTGGAAGGTGAAATGAGTGATCATCCCTAAAGCAGCAAAAGCGTGAATGACAGTATCCCATTCTGAACAGTGGAATGGCAGATTGAAGGGCAAAATGACAGCTTGCTAGCTAGACTGAAAGCATGTTCAGGTTGAAATGACAGTTTCCATGGTGAAATATTGGTGGTATAACAGTATGAGGAGCAGACTGGCAGCCGGCAGTGACAATAGAATGATGATGTTCACAATGAAGCAGCAAAGTGTAATCAAAGTACAAAAGGTAACATGACAGTGTCAAGAATAGAGTCATAGTTCCTTTGGTGGCCCAAATGAAACAACAGTGGCACAAGTGTATGGAAGGGAATCTACCAAAGCTGCTGTCATCCTGCCTTGTATGCTATCATATCCCTGTGACTTTGTGCCTCTCCTCATAATGGAAACTGTCAAGCCCCCTCCTTCCATCCATCAGCTATTCCATGCCCCTTTCTGCCCCTTCCTCTTTCAAATTTCCATTGCTCTATTAAACTGCTTTGTCATTTTCTCTGTGGTCCAAATGCTGCCAAGGTCCTTTAGATCTGCAGAGCCCATCTGGAAAAGAACTTTAAAGTCTTATTCATTCTGTGCCAACTGCCACTTTGTTTAGTGCAGGTGTGGTGCAATCACTAAAATGTGTGCACTGGGAAGCCCTGGTGGAAAATTCCTCTCTGCTCTAAATTCATTAGGTATATATCATTAAACAATACAGTTATGATCATCCTTTTGGACTACCATGTAGGAATATGGTCAGAAGAGCCAAGAAAGGATAATGCATTTAAAGTTCACTGAACATTGTAAGTGCCCATAAAAATGGTAAGGAGTGTTGTGACACCTTACAGACTAAAGAAACAGCCCTAACCAACTTTCCAGCACCGGAGTAAGGACAATGCAGCTCCGAGATAGAGGAACAAACATTCCTTAACTTTGAGGAGGCCACCTTGACTACTACTACACTGCAGGATGCAGCACTTGTCGCATTGACACAGTTATGTCAATGCTGGAGAGTTAGTTACGATTGTGTCCTAACAGATGTATTGTAGAATAATCACCAGAAAATCTGGTGATTTTAATTCTACAATGGAGTACTTTTGCTGCATTACTCTGTTGTGACAAGTATATCTGCTAGTTTATACATTTGGAGCGGAGATGCTGGTGAACGTCTCCAAACTTTGGCTTGGAAAATAACTGAAAAATGCTGAGATGAGTCCTTGCATGGATCTGTAACACTGAAGTTTCCTGTGAGGTTTGATCATATTTTTCCATCATATTTTTGATCATATTGTTCCACCTGATACCTGCTTCATTGGAAGTTAACCCAGATAGTGATTCCAGCCACATATTATACCGGCAGCCAGATTACATTTTGTTTTAAGGATTAAGGGCCCAATCCTATCCAACTTTCCCATGCCAGTGTACAGTAGACACAATGCAGTCATGAGGAGAGAACAAATATTACCTTGAAGAAGCTTCTAAGACTGCCCTCTTACCACAGGATGCAGTGCATGCCCCATTGGCACGACTGCACCAGTGCTGAAAAGTTGGATAGGATTTGGCCCCAAGTAATCAAACTACAGCTTCTCCCAGATTTCTATTGGATTTCTATTGAATCTCCTCAACTCTAGTAAAAAGTGGTGCATGCACAGTGAAATAATGATATGACAACAGGAAATATGAGATATTTGTGTGTCTTCCTTCTTTAAACTGTATAGTTGAGTAGCAGTGTTAAAATGATTATGTAGTGGAAAACACTTCTGTGCATTTGCCTGACAAAACTCCCTTTTATCTTTGAGATAAGAAGCTACACCACTTGCTGGCCACCGCAGATGCTCATGGGTTTAAAGGAAGTTTAAACTAAGAAATCAGTGTTTGGCATTGATGCTTAAAATAATCCGACTACAGTAAACCTTTTGTACAAAAAAATCAATCCCCCTCTATTTGGCCTAGTTTTCACTGGGATGGTAAACTTGTTTCTATGTTGTACCATCTAAGACTGCAGGTGAGGGCTTTGATTTCTCAATTGTGTTTGATCAGTTTCTGCTGCAAGCTGTTCTCAATGTTGCATTTCTGAAAGAGCCTTTTTTATCCTTAGCCAGCATGCTGGCAAGATCCAGGTTGCCTTCTTTTGCAGATTCCTCAGCTGAACCATTCCTTGTTCTGGGCCAGTGGTTGAAATTGGCTGAATTCATGACCATTGCAAGTTGCGTATTTCAGCAAATGTTGTAACCAAAACGTTGTAAATGCAGCTGCTCCATCTTTTCCCCATTGTTAGTCAAGTGACTATTTTACAAACCCCTTAAAAATCTGCTGTAGTTAGAGAGCTGTGCAGGCATGGCTCTTTGGAATGAATCAGTTCGTTATTATTGCATAGCTTACTTGAGGAAATGCAACTACCATTTCTGACAGTTTTTACCTTCTATCTTCTTATATATATAAAGAAGAGCGTATGTGTGTATGTATGTGTGTGTGTATGTGTGTATGTTCCGCATAGGCTCCGCAACGCTTGGACCGACTTGCGCCAAACTCGGCATGTGGGTACCTTGCCCCCCCCCCGAGGCTGTTGCTGCGGGGGTTTGGAACGGCTTGTGCCCCCATGGGCATGGGTAAAAGCAAATTTGTGGTTCTCTATGGGTGGCTATGGGCTGAGCCGCTGCATTCCGAGGCTCTGATGATGTCATGATGAGATGCAAAGTACATGCAAATGACATGCGGAATCTTCAGGCAGCAACTGAACTCTTTACAGTTGAAGACAAACAGCTGCAAATAGGTTTCCCGCAGGGCAACCTGTACAGGGCTATCTGTATGGCTGGTGAGTCTGGTGAGATGGGGGGAGAGGACTCCCGCTGCAAATAGGTTTCCCGCAGGGAAAGCTATACAGGGCCATCTGAAGTGGCAGTTGCACCCATTTCCAAACGTGTTGTGTGGCTGGTGAGTCTGGTGAGATGGGGGAACAGGACTCCCGCGTGAAAATGTTGAATAACCACTAAGATTTACAAATAATACTGGGGGATCAGGGATGGGACACATACCCATCCGGGCAATGCCGGGTAAATTTAAAACAACAAAAAACCCTTCCAAGGGTGGGTTTGCACAGCCAGGCAACAAACACTGGGGGGGGGGCGGAGTCAGGGATGGGACATGTAACCACCTGGATGAAGCTGGTTACATAAAAGCTAGTCTTCTATATATATAAAATCGGATGTGTGTTTGTATGTGTGTTTGTATGTTCCACATTAGCTCTGGAACACCTGGAACGATTTACACCAAACTTGGTACGCATATGCCTTGCGATCTGGGAACAAATATTGCGGGGAAAGACCCCCCCTAGCACCCCTAGGGGTGGGGGTGTGAAGGGGGTGCCATGTAAAAATGATCGAAAATGGCCGACATTGATGTAGAATCCATAGTTTTCAGGGACGCCGAGACAAACGGTGACACTCCCAATGCCGTTTAAGTCCAAGTTTGGCCCCCCTCGGCATGGGGGGTGAGAAGGGGTGCAAGATACAGTGCTTGGAAATAGAATATCCACAGCACGCTGATGGTGGCGTAGAGGACCCCATTTGATTTCAGATTTCACAACTCATCCCACCTCTAAAAATACTGTGGGGGGGTGAAACACCCCTAGCATCCCTACGGGTGGGGGTGGGAAGGGGGTGACATGTAAAAATAGTCAAAAACGGCCAATATTAGTGTCAAATCCATAGTTTTCGGGGTCGCTGAGATGAACGGTGACACTCCTGATGCCATTTAAGTCCACGTTCAGCCCCCATTGGCATGGGGGGTGAGAAGGGATGAAAAAATATGGATGTTCCAGCATAACTCTGGAATGCCTGGAGCAATTTACACCAAACCTGGTACACATATGACTTACATTCTGGAAAGAAATACTGTGGGGGGTAAGACACCCCTAGCACCCCTAGGGGTGGGGGTGGGAAGCGGGCCACATGTAAAAATAATCAAAAATGGCCAACATTAGTGTCGAATCCATAGTTTTCGGGGTCACTGAGATGAATGGTGGCACTCCCGATGCCGTTTAAGTCCACATTCAGCCCCCATCAGCATGGGGGGGTGAGAAGGGGTGCAAAGTGAAATGTCCAAAATGACTGACATTACTGTCAAATCCATAGTTTTTGGGGTCACTAAGCTGATTGGTGACAGTCCTGATGACATTTAAGCCCAAGTGTAGTTGAATAGAATGAATAGAACTCTGTAGAACCTTCTGGAAATTTTTAGAAATCATTATGCCCCGGTCTTGGACTCCAATCAAATACTTGCTATGTTACCAGGCATAGTCACTGAATACAAGTCTATCGATACCATAGTAGATGCCTATGAGGTCGTCAATTTCCCATCAGACTTCCTAGACTCACTTGGTCCGGCTGCATTGCCACCACATTGTCTTTTACTTACAGTGGGATCTCCAATTATTTTACTACGGAACCTCGACCTGCCAAAACTTTGCAACGGCACAAGGCTGTGTGTCAAGAAGATGCTGGATACTGAAATTGAAGCAACTATCTTAGCAAGAAAGGGAGAGTTTTTATCCCACGGATACCACTCATTCCGACGGATCTCCCTTTTAACTTTAAGAGATTGGAATTTCCAGTGAGACTTACAATCTCGATCACGATCAACAAGTCACAGGGGCAGTCTATTAAGTACTGCGGATTTGAAATTTGATTTCAGAGTGGATTTGAGATCGCCATGTTTCTCCCACAGACAACTTTATGTTGCTTGCTCAAGGGTGGATTCGCCCGAGAATTTATGTGTTCTTGCTCCTGGAGGTGAAACTGAAAATGTTGTCTATAATCAAGTTTTGAGTTAAATTAATATTATAGTGAATTTGTAAAAGATTTCACTTTATTATAATTTTTATACTGTACTTATACTTTTAATTACCTGTATATAAAATTACTTCGATTTTACACTACAGATAGAATTCATTCCTTTTCCTGTCTAATAGAAGCTTGGGATAAATAAATACCCGGGCAACGCTGGGTAAGGACCAGCTAGTATTTTATATATACATATATACTGTATTTAAGTGTGTTCAGTTAGCTTTTCACATAAAAATTGCTGTACCAGTGCTGTGATGAGCATAATACGTGCCATCTTTCTTACACATAAAATTATGTCAGGCAATACTGAAATGAAGAAAGCTGCTGGAGAAGTTGAGTCTTATTCTGCATCCACACAATCATGTCAAGTGATAGGGGTCTCTGACAGCAGAATGTGCCCTGGGGGACAGGCAGCAAGTTCCAAGCACTTCACCCACAGCAGCAGCCTGGCACTGGGTCAGAGAATAGACACCCATGGCTGGCTCTGCAAGCCCTATATGGGACTACCCAGATCTGCGCCAGCTAAATACTATAGCTCAGTGGTTCCCAAACTGGTGGGTGACCCAACAGGTGACCCTAAAAAAGAGTAATTCCCCTTGACAGTGAGTGGCCCAGCAATCAGGAGCAGCATGATCTCCACGATTGGACTGTGCTGGGCAGGGATGGGGTTTTTCAGCTTACCGGGGGGGTTCCCAGACCCACCAGAGAGCCATAGCAACCCCCAGGTAGGCTGAAAAATCCCATCCCTGCCCAGCAAAGAAAGATCATGGAGATCGTGCTACTGCTTCCACCACCACCCCACCCTCACAAACACAATGTTTCCATCTTCCAAGGAGAAGTTTGGGAACCACTGCTATAGCAGGTCTGAGCAGTCCCATTGAGCAGGCTGGGGCACTACACAGGGTAAGGAAAAAAATGGTCCCTTACCCCAGGTAGACTGCCTGCCTGCTTGCTCAAATCCAATGCTGGATACAGCGTGGGCCTGGGGCCCCTCTGCAGGTAGGATTGGGCTGTCATCGAATTTCAAACACGTCTAGACAAATTCTGGAAAATCCTTTACTGAGCTTTCCATCTATCTCTTTTAATCAAAAGGCTTGCACACACTCTCTACTGCCGGTTCTTCACTATGTGATGATCTGGTTTGTGAAATAAGCAGGTGAATATATCTTACAATTGTACAGAGCAAGCAAAAGTTTCTGGAAGGTGGCGGTAGTTTGTAGTGTGTGTGTGTGTGTGTGTGTGTGTGTGTGTGTGTGTGTGTGTGTGTTGTCTCAAAAGCTATGTCCCATATTCCTTTGCAAATTAATGCAAAAGGAATTTCATCTCCATCAATGAAAAACTGAACTTTGGATCTTAGAGAAAGTATTTGGGGGATCAAAATGTCTGAACACTTGAAAAAGTGCCTCTTGCTTTCCCTATTTGGAGGACAAGGTGCAGAAGTTCATTGGGCAAGCCAATGCCCCCTTCTCCCTATCACCTCAGGAGTGCTTGCTGCTCAGCAATGTGACATGTAGCATTTGGGGAGGAGTCTGACCCAGCCAAATCTTTTTTTTTTTTTCACCATCTTGGGCCTACCTTGCCATCCATACTCTTCATTCGGCAAATCTACAGTTGATTTCCAAATGAAGTAAGCTTGAAGCATATGATGTTTGTGGTTTGAAACCAAGATATTAACTGCTCTTGGCTCAATGAAGAATGTATAGAGCAAGCAGCGTTATTCAACTTATTTCAAAAGTTTTGTTTAAATCTTTCTAATTGCCAAACATTCAGAGGTTCAAATTCCATTAGCGGGAGGCAGCCTGCTGGAGTAGGGAAAGGGTCATTTTGCATTAGGAAGCAAAAGGTTCCAAGTCATCACCTGTAACCTGCTGTGACAACTGTGCCATTATGCAGATTAACCCCACATTTCATGAATTTGAAAGGGAAAAAATTTCTTCCAGTATAAGATGGGAGGAGAGGAGAATTCCTTCTTATCTGTATTTCTGACATTTATCAGACTTGGTAAGTACTAAAAGCAATTATCTGAATTATTCATACATATTTCAATAATTTAACATGCACATATCTTTAATAAAAACAATTAGGTTATACCTGTCGAAAAGAAGTCTGTTTAGATTTCATGTAAATGGTATGGATTAAATGTGCTTGACGACTATGAAAATGTAGTTCCGTTTTTATTTCCCCTCCATAAATGCACTCATCAATTTGGCACTGTTGCCTGTCATCAAAATTTCTAAATGCAGAATTCATTGCACACATTTCCTTCAGTGATAATTCCATTTTGGAATTATTTCAATTAACATCTCTCATGTTTATACCCTTGCACTTGTTTCTATCCAAACACATCTATGCCAAATTAAATTTAACAATATCACTCGATCAAGGGCTTGAGAGGAAAAGGGAGCCCACTGTTCCGAACACTGGTCACATAAAGAAGCTTTAAGCACCTAGGGAGGTATTGCTCACTGCAGATTAGCATTTTGCTGGATCAACTCCCTGAAGGCAAAACAGCTTCAAGAGACTTCATTATCTTGCCTTAAGACATTGATCCAGTCAAGATTTCATGAATATGAATGCAGGAGAAGGCCCTTCACTTGGAAGGGGTTTTGGACATTGTTAGAAGTCAGCGAACAACCTTCAGCTCCTCAGCCTCTTTCTCCAGAGTGCTTTTATCCACGTACCCCGCAATAGAGACATGGACAAGGTTCCATATGGTAATAAGGGCCACTTTATTAACTATTTAAATGATACAACAGCAGCAGCAGGGTCAAACTCTAAATCATGTGGGCATCAATGTCAGGGGAAACGGAGCTGCCCGTCTACCTCCCCCATGCCTAAGGGCGAGCCATTGGACTCCAGGCGCCGCAGGTCACTGACCTGCACCCCCCTTCGTTGCCACCCTGAAAGGTTGGGGGGCTCGGTCGCCAAGCCCCCGGGTAACCCCAGGCGGCCTGGAATGTCCCATCAGAGGCCGCCAGCCCGCAACACCTAGCCGGTTAAGCCAGCATGAGCAGGCCAACTTTCCCTGCCTTGCCACCCCATGTTGGACACCAACATCTAATAATAACCCAGACCTGCATGACGCTTGCCACACGGAGGGGTCAGCCTCGAACTTGGGTCCCTCCGCCCCAAGCGGACAAAACACTCCGCAGACCCTGCTGCCAATCCTTTGACAGAATGTCGGCCCCAATAGAGGACAGATGCACCCCATCTGACCTAAACAGCAAAGGTTGGTCATGAAGAATATTGGAGTGGGCCGCAACTGACCCACCAACCCGTCTCACTACCCACCCCATGTAAGCACTTAGCTTTTTCCTAGTTATCTCTATCCTCTTAATGACAGCAGCATATCGCCACATCCGCTTCGGGAGGAGATTGGGCCAGAGGATCGCTGTCTCCCCAAACCGGCCCACGATATCATCCATATCCCTCATAGCCTGTAGCTGTAGTGATATGGAAGTCCTGCAGCCCAAATTGTTTTCCCCTAAATGAATCAAGATAACATGGGGCAGGCCCTGGCTGTGGACAAACTCCCAGAACAGAGGCATGAATTTCCCCCACTGCATGCCTCTTCTAGCTGACCCAGGCATTGGTGCCCAGCCCAACTGGGTGCCAATTGAGCAGCTTGAAGCCCTTTTCTTTGCCCAAAAGACCACAGAATGCCCACAGATAAGGACCTGGATCGGCGAGGCATATAAACCTGTGGACAGAAGAAACTTGGGTGAGAAAATTCAAACATGAACACAAACAGCCTTTAGCCATTCAACAAATGCAGCATATCTGCAATACATTCAAGGGCCATATGCCCAAAACACCCCACAGTGGGGAATTGCGCCCAGCCGCAAATACGGGACACACCTGCTGATCCATACTCATTGAAGCAATGGGTGGGAGATGCCCATCAGCCTAAATTACTTACCTCTCCTCCGTATCTCTCACATAATATTTAAAGGCCCCAGACCGCCATCTCCCAATCCTTTGGATCTCCCTAGCCGGGACCCCTAATTCTGCTACTGCAGAAGCAGCCCCAATTCGAAAAGAGTATAACTCATAGTCCTCTCTGCTCAACCCCAGTATTACCAGGGCCTGATGGAAGGTGGCCCTAAACTGAAAAAAAAAGTTATGGGGGCTTTATTCTCATGGTAAAAGAGGGGGCTCGGGATGGCGGGCCTATTTGTCAGATATGCCCTGAGATTACGAACAGGGCATATAGTCATGTCCCATGCCTGGCCTAATGGAATCCTGCACTGGCCCCCCTTTGGTCCATCTTAGAGAACTGAAGATTGATCAGTAACATGCCCTTTCCAAACTTTATGTCCCTCAGCTGAAGGACCCTGCCCAACATGTCCCCGGCAGAGGCGCACAGGACTTCACTTGGCCTAAAAGTGCCAAAAAACATGATGCAACTCAGCGCTCAAAAGAGCAAGACCTCATAAGGAGACTTACAAAGTTCCTGAAAACATGCAATTAGCCCTACTAGAATCCCTGGGGTAACTGGATACGCTTGTCTGGAACTGGAGGGGGAATGCTCTCCTGAACCCCTCCATTATTTTTTGAAGTCTAAAGTCCCCTGTGGTGTCTGGAAACCCCGAGGCCTTTGCAGCAAATGCCAGTGCCGGCAAGTACACTGGCAGTGATCTGGACACCAACCCCACACACTGTAAGTAGATCAGGAAGTGCATAAGGTGCTCCGGTGGGATGGGCCAAGTTTGTGGGAGAAGGAGGCCAGCCTGGAATGACTCAAACTCCCTTGCTTTACTTTGATAACTTATTCTGGTGGTGGGAGCTAGGGCTGACCAGACTACATCCAGGGCCCTGCAGAACCAAGGCTCCAAAGCCACTGGGGCATCGGATCTGGGTCCCAGCATACTGCTGGAGCCAGCTGATGAAAATGCTCCACCTAGAAATGAGACAATGCATCCGCTATGCTGTTTTGGAGACCAAGGAATATGCTTGGCTATAAACTGTGCATTAATCCTGAGGCACTGCAGAATGAAGGCCCTAAGGACCCGAGGAGACCTAGATGTTTGCTGGTTGACAACAAAAACTATCGCTTGGTTGTCGCACCAAAATCTCACTGTGGCATTGGAAAATTCCTTCGCCCATAAGTGCACCATCACTACCAAGGGAAAAGGTTCAAGGAAGGTCATGTCCCTGGTGATGCTGTCCTTCACCCAGGCCTCCGGCCATGGTGCAGAACACCATTGGTTCCTAAAAAACAGATCGAAACTGAGGCCACCTGCAGCATCCGAGTGGGCCTGCAGTTTGGCCTCCAGTCATCTCTCCAAAATGATATCCCATTAAACGTTTCCAGGAATTGTTGCCACATCTCTGAGTCCACTTTCATTTCATGTGTCACCCTCAGGCGGTGGTGCAGCCTGTGGAGTTTTGCCATGGCATCACACAGCCTACGTAGGAAGGCCCTGCTGGGTATGACCACTCAGCAAGCGAAACTAGGATGGCCCACCACGACTTGTAACTCTTTCAAAGACAATTTGCGAACTCTCAAGCATCCCTGTATGAGTTCCTGCAATCTAGTGAGCTTATCCCTGGGGAGGCGGCTACATTCCTCCACAGTGTCCAGCTTGATCCCCAAAACGTAAGCTTGGTCCCTGGCCCCTCAGACTTATCATAGGCAAAGGGGACCCGCAGTTTAAGAGCACATAATCTCAAACTCTCTTAGGAGTCTGATGCATTGCCCGGACCCCTCCCTTCCTACAAAGAGGAAGTCATCAAGATAGTGCACCACAATTCTTAAACGTATTATATACTCCAATGCCCACTGCAAAAAAGTGCTAAATTTCTCAAATAAAAAACAAGAGGCCGGACATCATTTACAGACCCCCCTTCAGGGTAGGATAGGTGATATATCAATCTGAATTCACCTGGCACCATCTTCGGAACTACCCCCAAAGGAGAGAGCTGCAAATTTGGAACAGGTGGTGACAGGTAAGGACCTGCTACCCACCCGGCCCCAACCTCCTTTGCTATTTTCTTGTGCACTACTTCCTCCTTGCCGGCCACTGAAGGAAGATTCTTTGCCCAAGTGTGAACTGTGGGGGCGGGGAGCTGGGATCCTACAACCTTTGTGAAAACCTTCCAATAACAACTGTGCTGACACCCTGTCAGGGTAACTAGTTAACATTTGTTCCAACTGTGGCAATTTAATTGGTGTGGGGCCCCTTTCCATTAGGTGGGGGCTGCTGACTGCCCCCTCTCTTCCCTTGATCTCCCCAAGGCCTCTGCCCCTTTTTAAACCATGTCAACTTTGGGCAGGTCGTGACCGAGTGCCTTCCGCCACACTGACTACAGGTGTGGTTAAAATTGCAGTCTGCTCTGTTACATTTATCCATGGAGTTGTCCTCGTAACACGAGCATGGGCGTTGAACCGGCTGTCCTCCTTGAGCACCGCTAGACTGCCCTGGCACATTGTGGGCAATCAAATGGCCACTGTCGGACCTATCACCTAGGTCTAGCAGGTATGACTATCTGAACCCGCAGCTCCCATTGTGAAATGCAGCAATCGAGGGTGGGGTCATGGAAAGCACGTAAGCGGAAGTGTTCATTACTTCCATCATAGACCTGAATACTCCCTATATGCTCTGTATACAATGTCCAAATATTTCAGAAGTGGTCCCGCCCTGGCTGGTTGCATTTGAATAATAACTGTAAAATAGGTCACGTAGCCCATAAGCCAGTTCCCGTTTTTATCAACTTTTCTCCTGTGCACTACTTGGGGGTCTGGGGTGGGGTCACCAATTTTTGCCATGGGCTCCGGCTCTTTATGGAGCAGGCAAAATACATCTACAAATTTCCCCCTCCAGGTTTTTTTCTTTGACAGCCAGCACCAGGTTTCCTCCCAAAGGGAGTGCAGCGTCCCCATAAGGCATGTGCAGTCTGTCTAACCAGCCTCCCATGCTGCGCTGTGGGGGGGGCAGTACATGGGGCTATATGGCACCTACCCATAAGGCATCCAAGACACCAGGGATACTTCCGTAAAAGGAAGCGGTGATGCCACAGCCTGTCCCTCTTTTGGAGGAAAGTGGGCCTGTGTTGTCGTGGACTGCTGCCAAGCCCCATGCAGCTGAGGAAGTGGTTGGTAAGCATGTGCATAGGGAAAGGGCCCCCAGCCTTGCCAGTATTGCTGTGGCAGCATGGCTGCAGGCACTGTAATGCCCTCACGCTCATCCCACACCCCAGCCCAGGCTGTGCTATCCCCTGCCAGTGCCTCACCTGCAGGTGCCACAGGAACTTCACTTGAGCCCCCTGTCGTTGGTGGTATAGCCCGGTCTCCCACCGGGACTTGCTCAGCGGTCTCCGAGGCAGCAGCCGCATTTATCTTCCCAGCATCCGCTCTCGCCTCTAGTGCAGTTAGCCTGGAAGATAAAATCTTTTAAGTTTCTCACCTCTGCCCTTTCTTGTGGACTTCTGAGTTGGGCCAACTGCCCCTGAAGTGTTGCCACCATTTCCCAAACCGGCGTCCCTCATGGCTTTTTCTTTCTCCAGGGCCTCAATGCCCTCAGCTCAGTAACATCCTTCTCTTCGTCAGATGACTGAGCCTGTGTAGGCCTCAGAGGAGGCATCTTAGGGGACTTGCCTCCTGATTTGGACTTCCTCTTAGGCACAGCAGCACTGAAACACCCTTGCCCTGAGGCACCCCAAAATCAAGAAAGGCGTTGAATATGGTGGGGTAGCACACTGAGCAGGCCAAGCCTCCATCCCAACCACCCTCTCCCTCAGACAAGGTTAGGGGGGGCTGAAGTCCCAGCCCATTAAAAGTACCTGGGAATGCTCTGAAGATGCTACTGCCTGGTAACAAGGTCAGGCCATAAGTGCCAGGGAAAAAAGGGGGCAAGGCCCAAACAGCCCTCCTTTTGCATTCCTCCAACCCGCAGCACAGCTAGGATGCCCTTACACCCTGCGTTAGGGAAGAGGATAAGGTGCTCGCATTCCTGCGCGACCCCCCTGCAAAGATGGAAAATGCGCTCCCCAGCACTCCCCCTTGCTGCCACTACCACCCTCCAGTGCACACGGAGGGCCGCGCTGCATGCAAACCCCGTTCAGACCCGGGAAGCCTTTGCGTGTTGCCAGAAAGAGGGCAGCGCCTCTCCCGACGCTCCTGCCCGCTGCTGCTATTGCCTCCCGGCTCCGCGGAACGTGTGAGAGCCCTAGCTGCATCCTCCCCCTGTTCTGGCCTGATCTGCTGCTCAGCACAGCTCCTGGTGGGTGGAGAGACTGCTGTCGTCTGCGCTCCCTCGCTCCTCGACCTGCAGCTCCGCTCCTGCACGGGTGGTCCGAGCTGAGGCTTCAGCCCACAGCTGCAGGCCTCTTCTAGCCCCCTTTCCAGGAGTGCCACCAACGCACTCCTTTTCCGACCACAGACGCCGCAAAACTGATGGGCTGCCTCGTGCCAGGGCGAGGCTCGGCTGGCTCAGCCCCCCAGCCAATGAGCTGGCTGGAACCTTGCCCTGTGTCCATGCGGGGGCCAGGACAAACTCCCGTGACACGCTATGTACACGTCACAAGCCTTATCACCAACTGATTTTCTTTTCTGTACAATGCTTTGAGATATCGATTTGATGACAGTTGATGTCTCATCATTCTTTGGTTGCTGGTCTTTGCAATGGTTGGACCACATGTAGTTTTTCCCCCCTTTTTATTTGGCATTGTGGATTTATGTTCTGCAATTGTGAACCAACAACTCAGATGCAGCGTACTAACCAAATATGGCAGTCTGTGAAAGACTTGATCAAACTCCTGCTTGCTGCTGCCATCCTAGGACCACAGCCGCTGAGTTTGGGCATAGGGCCTGGGGCAAGATGCCTGATGACCTCCCCCTCCTCCTAAATTTGTTTTGCATGGTATCATTTTTGTAATGGCTTGGATCCTTTGGAAGCCCAGGCCCTGGGGATTTTGTCCACTCCTTACCCACAACCCGCTCCATCTCCTTCTCCTGTCTTTCGAAGGGGGCATCCTACTGCTATGTAAGAACAGCAGATAATCTGTTTAGAACCAGTTTTGGGTTTGTTGTTTGGAGAAACACCCAGATCTCTGTGTTGAATGGAAATGAAGTGCCTGGAAACTGATGCAGGAACAGAGGCTTTCCAGCCTACGTATAAAACTCGGCTTGCTTATGCTCTATATTTGTAAACAAAACAACTATCATAAAGACACCAGAAGTCTCTAGTGAAGCCACATCCAAAGAAAACTAAACCCTGTAATATTACCCCTGGACTTGTCATCACTCAGGGATGTGAGGTGCGGCTAACACTATTACAGTCTGCTGAATTACTGCTGCTCCCCAGATAAAAAGGGTAAATTTCTGTCAACTTCAACAGCGAGGTAGGATCTAGAAAGGTTGCAGTTCTCATCACATAGGCAGTACAACTGTCAGGAGACTGCAAAGTTTCATCTTTGAATACCAAATCATAAAAAACAGATAAATCCTATTTTCAACTTTTGTTTTGCACATCATTCAAAAACTTAGAATATAACATTTTTTTTTCCTCTGGCAGGTTGAACAAAAACCATGTTAACCAGATGTAAAGCCTCTTCCATCTTACTGCAAAATCACTTTGCAATGTGGTGTTGTTGCCTGATCAGTCTTCTTTATTTTGTTTGTATTTGGCACATGCAGGGATAAGCCTGCATACATGTGCATATGGTGCTGGGAGTCTGCTAAGAGGACATGGCCCAGACCAGTAGCCAGGACTGATGGCCAGGGGCCTCTGCTCCATGGGCCAAGAGGTTTGTCCCTCAATTATCTGTCTGCTTTGCTGACTCTGTGTTTGTTCATTTGACTTGCTGGTGCTGTGTTAAGCCACCTCCATTCCAACTACAATCCAAGGATCACTGAGCCAAGCTGGCACCCAGGATTGGTATCTCCTCACTCCTTTCCACTCTATTCCCTGGTTCTCTCCTCACTCACAACCAAATAAACAAATACACATGGGCTGGATAGTGATTCTGGTGCCCTAGCAACTGGGGTAACTGCTCTAGTGCTCTCACCCTGCTGCCGGTTCTTGAGCCAGTTATGGCTACTGCCTAGCTCCTGGGCTTTCTTCAGGGCCCCTTTTCTGCCTTTTAAATCCTGCTTTTAAACAGGAGAGTCTCCCAGGGTGCAATCCTTACCTGGAGTTAGGCCGGCACAGTTAGGCCAGCAAAGTTTGCTGGCACAGTGGCCACCGTAAAGCACGTTTGGACCACTCTCGGAGCCAGAGAGGCTAGCACACAGATATGCACCATCGTCCCTGACTCCGAGAGTGGTCCAAACACACTTTATGGTGTGCCAGCCAAACTTTGTGGGCCTAATTGTGCTGGTTTAACTCCAGGTTAGGATTGCGCCCCCAATCTTGTGACCTTTGCCCTTCAACACTGTACTCCCCACCCAACAGAAAAAGGCTGGTAATCCTGATCCTTGGCACAGTCTCACCATGGACCCACAAACTCCCCTCTGTTGTCTCATGCGCAGCCAAATGGATGCTCAGAGCTTTTATCGTTTCCTTACTTTTTGTGAGTGTGTGATGTTTTTGTGTTAGGGTTTTTAGGTTACTTAGATGCCCCTTCCCTTTTATTGATAAATTATCCCTACTGTAAAAGTTTGTTTCTTACACCTTTCACCCTGGCCTCCTTCTTCATTCCTCACTGAGGGCACAATCCTATGCATTTTTTTTTTTTTTTGCACTCGATCCAAGGGATAACAGTTGTATTTGTATATTGTATTTTTATATTGTTTTTAATCACTGTTTTTAAATTATGATGTTTTTATTCTGTTTTTTAATTGTTTTTGTATTGCCGCCTTGAATGCCTTTTTAGGCAGAAAGGCGGGGTAAAAATCTTTAAAATAAATAAATAAATAAATAAATAAAATGTCTACTCAGAAGCAAGTCCCATTGTATTCAATGGCGTTTATTCCATGGAAAGCATGTATAGGATTGCAGGCTCAATCATTGAGCTGTACCATTAGCAAACATGATCCCAGCACTCAAGAGAGCTTTTTCTTGCATGTGCAAGTAAAAAACACACATGTTTAAAAGTATACCCGAAAACAATGATGAGATTTGCTGACAATGCTGATGAGCCCTGATGGCTAAGTAATGATCACGAAGTTCCTGGTTTTCCCACTTTCATTAGGACTTTCCCACTTTCAGCAACCAAAGTTCCTGTTTTGCAATTCAATCTCACCCAGAGGTTGCCCCTTCGACTAGCTCATTTCCAGGGTCTGCATTAGCCATTCAGGCTGCAGCAAGCCGAGGCCTGCGGAGTGTCTATCAAACAGGAAGGAAGAATTCCTCATAGTCAATCCGTTTTGACAGTGGAAATTAAAGGATTTGCCCACCTCACCTCCCTGTTGCTTTTGCCTGAAGGTAAGTTGTCAGGAATAAACAAAAATACACTTTCAGAGGTAAAAGCTTTAAGGGGCAAAATAAAACACCATCTGTGTCAAAGAATGAACAGGAGAAATGAAGAGCCTAATGTCAGGACTCCAAACAGCCAATGCTTCCTGCAGATACCCAGCCACCTGTCAAGGTAATATTTGAGTCTGCTCAGAAACCATGGGAGTGTATTCTAAAAATGGGCTGTGTAGCATTTAAATTACATGAAGGTAGGAAACCTCTGTGAGATAAAAATGATGTTTTTGCAGAGAAATCCATACAGCAATTGAAATCTCTCCCTCGTGCATACATGCCCTGTATAGATGCAAGGCAAAAGCATTTGCCGAGTGAGCCCTTTCAGCCTGCATTGTTTGAAAGCTCTTAATTCACTGAATGGCAGAACGATTACACACCAGCCAAAATGAACAGCCGTATTTAATCGCCCTCCCACAAATACTCTGCCAAACCAGCCACGGAGTCTCCACTGAATGCAAATTCTGGAAGGGTTTGTTATAGTGTTGCAATAACAGTGTTGTGTGACACCTTAAAAACGAACATCTTCCTTGCAGCAGAGGCATTAATAAGGCTCAAGATGTTTTTTATGTACCAGTGTCATCCTG
This sequence comes from Lerista edwardsae, assembly GCA_029204185.1. Taxonomy (NCBI): domain Eukaryota; kingdom Metazoa; phylum Chordata; class Lepidosauria; order Squamata; family Scincidae; genus Lerista; species Lerista edwardsae. The sequence goes on from JAJKFI010000034.1 coordinate 3,222,419, forward strand.
AAGCAACTTTTCAGTATTCTAGAGTGCACTAGTGCCAACTCTGCACTATAATTTGCAATGGGAGCTCAGCACCCACAATGTTGGGCACCCCCATGTTTGACGTGCCCAGCCCAGTGGTGAACAGGTCCAGCCAAAGGCAGTGCGATTGAGCCAATGAGCTCCTTCCCGAGCGTCACTGGCGCCTCAGGAAGAAACTCATTGGCTTGCCCGCCCTGCCCTCGGAAGGGGGCGGGGCTGCCTTGCATCACCTAGCTGCGATGCAAAGCAGCCATTTCCCAGGCTGGGCAGCAGCGATCGCACGCCCTGGAGGGGGTGCCGCTAGCAGCCGCTTCCGAGGCCAGGGTGATGACAGGGGGCATGGCCACATCAAGGGGTGTGGTCACATCAATGTCAGGGTACGTCAACGTCAGGAGCGTGGCTATGGGGACCCCCAATGTTGACGGCAAGTCAGCGCCCCTGCTAGAGTGACAGCCATGGAGAATGCCAGTGTTGAGAAGTGTCCAGAAAAACAGAGGGACTTAGGGGAGGGAGAGAGAGAGAGAGAGAGAGAGAGAGAGAGAGAGAGAGAGAGAGAG
>JAJKFI010000034.1:3223003-3253104 GCA_029204185.1 Lerista edwardsae
GAGAGAGAGAGAGAGAGAGAGAGAGAGAGAGAGAGAGAGAGAGAGAGAGTCATGTGCAAATGATGTCCAATTACTTAGGGTTGTGAAGTTCATTGTACTCTTTAATTAATATATTATATGGAATTCACTCTCACAATATATGGCAATAGCCATTGACTTCATAGCCTTAAAAGGGGATTTTGAAAAACAGCCCATTTCAATGCAACTCCCTTTGTGGCTGCCACTGAACCCACCCCTTCCCAGTCCTATTCACCCTCCTCTACACCTGTTACGGCCCTGTTCTGCCTATCCCACCTTCCCTCCCACCTCCTGCAAAGACTTACCATTTGCTCTGGCGGCCAGGCTGCACAGTCTGGCGTGTCACTTTTTGCAAGAACCAGAAAGTGCCCAACACTGTTGACATACTTGTTCTGCCAATGCTAGACATAAATAAGATTGGGCCAAAGTTCATGGACCGATCAGTAAGTATGTGCACAATTGATCTTCCATGGTAAAAAGTAATATGCCTTGAATAAGGTACGTACCACTGACTGAGAGCAGACAAAAGAGGAGAGCTCCTGCCTTCATACCCTGTTCGTGGGTTTGTCAGAGAAACCAGCCTTGTGGAGGCAAAATGCTGGATTGGGCAGACCTTATACAGCAGGACTTTTCTTATGTTCTTACTGTCCTGAATACTTTTAAATTGTGTTTTCAGTATTCGCAATGGAACCTTAAAGTATTTTGATATGGGATTTAGGCAGCTGTTTCAGAGACCAAAATTGGTACTTTTTACTTCTTCATTGGTTTTGTTTTATTTTTACACACAAGCTTTGAAGGAGAAATCTAGTTAGACATTATCTGAATTGTTGAAATACATCCAAATTTGAAGCATTCTCTCCCTTGCTTCCAAGTAGGAAGCGAGAATGTGTCTCCTTTCTGAGGCAGAGGGATTATTATTTTTATATGCTCTTTATTTACTAGGATATTCCACCTGCTACTTGTGTATATCTGTGCATTTGTAATTGAGTTCTTGGGTGGTGGTTGTTGTTTTTCCCCCCTTGTATATTTGCTTATTGTCCTGGCTGTTTTTCCCTAAGCATTATTTTTTACATTGACATCAGTGTATCCCACTGATACATGCTCAATTTAATTATGGCTTCCTATCATGCAAATACAAAATATAACAATACTCAGAAATGATAAGGAAGTCCCTGCAGATTTCCTGCAAATTCTAGGCACAATGCCACAGCATTGTTTATCTGTTTTTCACTAATGAAAATTCAATACAGCTAAAAACAGAGCTCCAAATATGATACTCAAATCATATTCAGCATTTGGGTATTGCTTCCACTTGAGGAATGAGATATCTTTGTAGAGCAGAAACATTTCTCCCCTTTGGTTATTATCCCTGAATTTTATTGTATTTTATTTGGATGGGAGGTTGCAGGCTTAACTTATTTACATATGTGCACACCAATCCAAGCTCTTGCCAGACTCAGTGGGGTCTGAGCAGGGCTGTCATTCAGAAAGGAGCTGCCAGAACGCGAGGCGGGACTTACCGCCTGATTGGCTGCCCGTTCGTGACATGTCGCTGCCTGCCCGACCGCCGCGCGGGCACCCCTGGCTTTGGAGGGGGTGCCCGCTTGCCTGGGGGGCGTGCTGGGTGCCTAGGTGAGCTGCGGAGGGGCGCGCCACCCAGAGGGAGCCCCTGCGGCGGGCGGGCAGGCGGCGACGCATCACAGACTGCCTGTCACGTTCCGGCAGCTCGTTACTGAATGACAATACTGGGTCTGAGCCCAGGAGCCCTGCTGCAGCGCCTGAACCACCAAGGATGCTGGCCATCAGGGAATACTGTAGACATTTCCAGCTGGAGATGCATCTCCTAACTTGGGAAGTCAGGTGATACTAGACAGCCAATCCAATACCTCCAGCAGGTATTTAATACCTTCAGACCTACTGACATCTTCAGGCTGAATAACTTGTAATGGAGCCAGGTGTGGAGGAGAGAGGAAGAGCTATTCTAGTTCTCTGTGTACCAGCAAACTGTCTGCCCATCAATGATATGTCTGTTGTGACACTGTCAAGCCAATCCTATGGGCCCACTGTGCCACCAGAAATTGTGTGCACCAGCAGCCTCCTGAAAAGCCCTAGTGCTGGTAAGTTGGCAGAACTGGTGGTGGGCAGAACTGAGAGGGGAGGAATGGGGAGGAGACCAGGGCAGGGAAGGGATGTGTCGAGGCCTGAAAGGGGGCGGTTTCAGCATCAGCAGCCTTGCCAATATCCTAGCCTCCTTCCCAGCTTTGATCCACCTTCCTGGGTCCACTTAGATGTGCACCAGCAAAATTTCTCTTGCAGGTCTGACTACACACATCACAACAGTGGAGGTTTACTCCAGAGCAAGGGAACAAATGTTCCCTTACCTGGAGGAGAAGTACAGGACTGCTCCCCCGCCCTGCAGGACATAGTGCCTGCTCTGATGGGGGCGGCTGCATCAGTGGGGGGATTGGATAGGATTGGGCCTCAAGTGTCTCCACCTCAGAGATACCTGTCTGCCCTTGGACTTGCCTGGGAACTGTGTGGTACCTACATGTGTGAGTCACAAATTTGCTCCCAATTATTGCTACTTGGGAATAGAATTCAGTGAAGTATCTGTGAAGCCAGAGAATGAAAGGGCACAGAACAAAAGAGCTCCAATGTATTTCCAAGCAAGTAAACAAATACAGCTCTAGTAGGGGGAGCTGTAGTTTTACAATAGACAAAACAATTCAGAACCAAAAGCCACTACAATCTTTCTTATGGTCAAATCCTCTAACAGCATTTTTGTATTCAGAAGGAAATATCCCAGTATAAAATACATGCATCACACATCAAAGATGAAGAACTCATATCTGCAATTCTAGATGTCTTCGTTCTGAACTGTGCGCGCTACATCCCATGGTAGGAGTTGGGATCAGAAGGTCTAGCACAGGTAAGTAAAAATATTTTCTGCTTAACTCTGTGTGGGCTTGCTGGTGGCCAATAGGACTCCATGCCAGCTACATTGCTGGCATAAGATCAAAGACAGAAAGGGGGAAGGTTTTGGTTGGAAAAGAAGGAAGAGGATCCTGGAGCACACTAGTGCTGCTGAGATCCACCACCTCCTCCTCCCGCCCCCCGCACCCACAACAAACCAACAACGTACCTCAGCTTAGAGAATCCTCCTGATATCCTTGATGTGGTTCATCAGATATAGGAGCTGTAATTGAAAGTAGAGCTCCCTCCCGGCTATATCATCACTGCTGATAAATTTCCCCTGTGACCCTCCGGTAGGGAGCATATGGCACTGCTACTTAAGAATGGTGGTGCTCATTGGATTCTGTTATAGAATGTTACAGAATGACATTGTTATAGAATGGTGAAATATGCTGCCCCTTCATGTCCAGGAGCTTTCACCTCAGCTTCGACAGCTTGTGTTTGTTGTCAAATTCCAATTGCATGGCTATTCATGCACATTTTCTCAGTTAAAATATTGCCGTTTTGGTCAGAGTTTGAAATGGTTAACGTTAAATAAAAAAAACATTTTTATTTGAAAATATTGCATTTCCTTAGTTATTAGTATCTCAGATGATTAGTGTTCAACATAACCATTCCCCTGCTGACTGGATTGGTGGAGAAGCCCTTTACTTTTTCTGCTTTCGTAAATCATTATTTTCCAGTGTCTAAACAAACACATGAAACTGTTTCAAATTCAGTGATAGAATGGTAAATAGCTGCTGTTATTACATCGTGATGGGAGAATGCACAGAGAAAGAAGGAGATGGGCAATTTTGCTACCATCAAAAGAAGCAAAATGTATGGGTGAGGTGAGGAATTGCGGCCTGTTGGGCTGAGATATTCAGCAAAAATATTAAAGCAACATAATTTATCCTGTGCCATTTCACATGGAATGGTGCCAATACAATAAATGACCTTTACTGGAATAGAAACACTGGGGGAGGCTGCAGATTGGACAGAGTTCTGCACATGGACCTTTTGATCTCCAAAGATCTTTCTTTCCCCCTCCTGTTCATACATGATTGGGGCACTTCTATAACACAGTGAACTTCCACCATCTCACCTAGTTTTGTCTCCAGAGTGGCTTGATACATTACAGTCTGTGCGCAGCCAGGAGGCTCCATTGCCTTGTACCCCATATAGTCACATTTATGCCCTGTGCAAGCACATGATAGGGAGAAATGAAGATTCTTTGTGCTGCCAGTTACCCACTTGGAATGCAACGTCTAAAAGTACAAAAACTACTATATTTGAAGATGGCCATGTCATTTATACCATGTCCCTAATGCAGCTAAAGTCTGTCACTGAGACTGATGGAACTATAAGGGACCACAGGGAGGTGGGTCTTGAACCAGAGAACAGAACCTTTTGTAAAAAAAATAAGCTGCAGGAGATGGTTAGGGCTGTCTTTTTGTCACCAGCATTACAGACTAAGCTCTGCTCTTCAAACAGGGCTGCCTTTAAACCAATTGGACCCATTTTTCCCAATTGGATGCGTGCCTAAGGGCACCCCTCACTAAGGTAATCTACTCTAGTCTTGTCAAACACACACAACACATTTTGTTGGTTTACTTGTAGGCTTACATGTATACAGTGTTATATTACAATGTGCTTAGATCCATTTGGTCCATTAACTCACATGCACTTTTAAAAGTGCACATTTTGATTGCTTTCCATTCTACCATAAAGGTGTAAAGTCCATAATGTATTTTATTTATATCTAAGGTTATTTATATCTGGGCTGTGAATCTGGGACCCAGCAAAAAAAATTTTCCAGTTGGCCAGCCCTGTCTGCAAAGATGACACATAGGTTGCAATACTTCCATACCATGATGGAGCATTCCGTCAACTGACCTCAAGGGCCAATCAGTCTTATAAAGCTACATTCTAAAAGCTTGCATTTTAGTAAAAAAACAATTAAACAACACAACAAAAACAACTATGAGAAGAGTCTCCCAAGCTAAGCATCTGCCCCCATAGTATGAAACTTGGCCTCCTACGTTTCTTAGATTATATTGCTTACTTTTGGCTCTTCTGATCTTCAGTTGCTGCTTTAGGAACTCAAATGAGCTGTGTTCATTCTGACACTACATTATGACACTACAGGACTGTATCCAAAGCAGGTTGGGTGCAGCCTGGATCCTCTGTGGGGCAAGGACTCCCTACCAATCTGCTACTGAAGTGACTGCATCAGTTGGCCTGATGGCTAGTCTGGCCAGGGGGCAAGTGACATGGAGAGTTTTCACCTTGTTTCTGCAAACAAATATGGATCACAGAGAGGGTGCATCATCACTGCGGGGAGGGCTAATCAGGGCTCTTTTTCAGGAAGCCTTCATGAAATAGGAATGTCTGGGAGTTTCACTTTTGAAGGAGACTCACAATTTCAAAAGCCTACCACATAGAGGGTCCTCTCCTATCCAACGTTTCAGAGCCAATGCACTTGCAACAGACATTCCTTTACATTGAGAAGGTCTCCATGGCTGTCCCCCGCTGCACTATGTACTGCATGCCCCATTAGCACAGCTGCATCAGCGCTAGAAAGTTAAATAGGATTGTTGCCATGAGGCACAAGATGGTTTTCGTAGCGGGGTTGGGCTCTCAAAAAGGCAAAGAAGATGAGAGCCATTAGAGAGGATCTTTATTGCATTTGTGCAAACAGGCCTTCCCCACTCCACTCGGCAAGCAGGGAAAGGGTGAAGGATTACATTCTTAGGACATTCTTATACCTCCCTGCCCCCCTACCAGCTGTTGTTCAGTGGAAGGTTACCAGTGCAGGGACTGAGTCCTGAGTTAGCTTTGGGTGTGGCCTTGAAGATGCTCTCGTCGTTGGGATGAGGAAGTTGCTGCTTACACCCTCAGCAAGTTCCAGCCAGCTCCTTATCTATTGTGCAGAGCAAGCTGTTCTGGGTGGAGGCGGTGAGTGGAGTACAAGGACAACTCAAGCAGAGGGAGAGAAAGTTACTCACTTTAAGCAAGCAGGATAACCAAGATGGAGTCACCTTGGTTCAGTTACAAGATTGGGCCCATAATGTATGAGGGGAAAATATGGTGTGAATTTCTGCTGGGGATACCAAACCATGCAAGAATACTATTCACTAGGGAAATAATCTACAACAGATACTCTAGTATATTAAGGGCACAATTCTAACCAACTTTCTAGCACAGACAATGGGGCATGTGCTGCATCCTGCAGTGGAGTAGCAGTCACAGAAGCCTCCTCAAGGTAAGGGAATGATTGTCAGAGAAGCATTGCCCTCCTTTCAGCATTGCTAGAAAGTTGATAAGGATTGCATCCTAAGTAATCTCTAGAGACCAGCTATAGCTAGTCACATTTTCATATGTGGCAATGCTAAGCCTTCTATCTGGCATATGGAGTGTATATTACAAATTTGAAGGCTATTTTCTTAGGCCTAGAGGCATCGTATCTCATAGGTGGGCTTAGGCGACCCTGGTTTTATAACTAATCTGCTTCCATTATTAACAAGTTATAAAATATCTGGCTTAATTGGATAGTAGAATCCCAAGAAACATGATACCTGGAATTGGGGCATGGCACCAAATGCAGGTGATGTACCCTGGGACATCTCAGAAGGCCCTGCTAACAATGTAAAGTAAGTTGAGGAGTGATTATCTGGTAGGGTTATCACTTGAGATAATCACTAAAGAGATACTGCTGATTGCCTCTGACATTTCACTGAACTCTTAATTTGCACAAGTATAAATCTGAGAATGAAGAGGCCAAAGGTACCACCCACCCAGATTTCTCAGTAATGAACCCTGATAAATAAATGAGCTTTGCACAGTGTACAGAAATTCTAGAATCTCTCAAAAAGGCTACATTCCCAAGCTTCGGTCAGCCAATTAAATGTCCTAGTCAACACATGTAACAATGAAAATGAGAAACAATTTTAAATGCTTCAAACGTATAATGCAGGGTTCCATGGCCAGGAAGATTATTTATGCATGTAATACATGCATCAGCTATTTTTAAAAATAATTTTTCACAAAGTGGTGGAAGCATAAAACATTTTATGTTTTAAACATAGTTAAAAATATAAAGTAAGAAATACAATTTTTTTAAACAGCAAGATCAATACACTATGAAAGTTTCAACAGCTAAAAACAGCAGGTCACAGCTAAAATCAAAACAAATAAAATAAAATAAAATAAAAACAAAACAATAAAATATAAGCTAATTCAGTAAAGCAGAGCAGAAGAGAAAATATTTAGAGAAAGCCTGAAGAAAACAGTGTGCGTGGCTGACAGTGCCACCACTGAATAGGTTCTGGTCCCCACAAACTGCTCTTGTGTTGTTGGCTAGAGAGAAAGGCCAGAGATGATGTAATTAGGGTTCAGGCAAGAACATCTGGGTGCAGATAGTCCTTCAAACCATACAGGACTGAGATTTCACTGAACTAGCACCTTGGTAAAGAGCTAGTGGTTCCCAAACTGTGTGCTGTGGCACCTCAGGATGCCTCAGCAAACTCATAGAGTCATTGCAGGCTATCCCTGACAGCCTGGGTCTCCTGGGCGCCACCATCTTGGCTAGGCCCACACAATCTCCCGCACAATCTCTGGGAAGTGTTGGGGGCTGCCTGGTCCCTCTGTGGTGTAGCACCGCCATGACAGGTCATCATGAAAAAAGGGTGGTGCTGTGTCCAGGGCAAATTTGGGAATCAGTCAAGGTATACGCCTGATACTTAACATATCAAAGATGAAAATATTATTATTAGATGATTTTCACAGTAAAAGAATATCCTTGTAATGAAGCTGACCCTTAATACAAGTGTATGGTACATAACTGGGTACTGAAAAAAAGCCTAACTACCCAGAGAGAGAGAGAGAGAGAGAGAGAGAGAGAGAGAGAGAGAGAGAGACTTTTTTTTGAAATCATGACTTAGCAGCTGCCTTCCTTACCTCATGCATTGTTATGTGTCCATGAGAAGCCAGATAATAAGTTTTTCTGGCATAGAGGTGTTAAACCTTCCTAGTCAAAAATATCATTGTTGTCATTGATGAGGACTTAAGTGGTAGAATGAAGTTCTGGTTGGCAAAGACAAATGCCCTAGGATGTTAGAGACACTCTAAAGTCCTTTGCTGAGCAAGTGAATGGGAGCTTTGACTGTCTCATCACATTACTTAGGAAACATCAGATTTAACAGCCTGATCTTCAATATGAGATGCCGGGAACAGAGATTTCCTATAACTCTGAAACCAGTCTTGTGCAAAGGAACTAAGAACAGAGTAAGATAATCGTTTCCCAATCCATTCCTAATTATTAGATTAACACAATTACATACGTAAATATGTCTGAGATGCATGAAAACTTTAGAATTACATTGCTGGGTTAGACTTGGAAACCAATCCTATCCCTCACCATCCTACAGGATGCAGACATGCTTCTAGTGCTTAAGCTGTACACTATGGTGGAAGGTGAACAGTGGGAGTGGGAGGTGAACAGATGGCTTAGGATAGGTAAATAAAAATATTTTAAAAATACTTTTTACTGACCTCTCCAGTGCTTGGCCATCAATACGTCTTCCTACGCAAGCTATTTTGTTGGCATAAATCTGAGGCAGGGTATGTGTTGGGCTGAGATAATGGGAATAGGATCTGAGCATCAGAGGCATATGTGGGCTTCAACAAGTGCCCCACATGCCTCGCACCACATCATGATGTCACACAGCAACTGCTCAGGCACCCCTGGCTGCTTCCCAACATGGGAAACTGGCAGAAGCGCCTGTCACCTGGGAGCTTGCTGCTGCAGCCCAGGTGAAATCGCCCCAGCTGTGGCAGTGCATACCCCAGGCATCATATCCCCATCTTCTTCCCAGCTTGGGAAGGGGCCAGGGGCGCCAGGGCAATTGCTGCCACAGCCAAGCAGTTCCATTCATTTCCTGAGCCAGAAAGCGGCTGTGGGCACCTGAGCTGTTGCTGCCACTGCGGAGGCAATTTCGCGCCAGCCACGGCAGCAAGAGTTCATATGACAAGCGCGCCTTGCGTTTCCCAGATCAGGAATTGGCCAGGGGCAACTGGGCAGTTGCTTCCGTAGCCGGGGCAATGTCGCTAGGCTGAGATAGCAAGTGCCCAAGCGATAAGCGCTCCCATCCACTTCCAGAGTTGGGAAGCTCCTTCCGTTTCCCAACTTGGAACACCTGGGGCACCTGGGTGCTCACTGCTGCAACCCAGGCAAAATTGCTGCGGCAGCAACTGCCCAGAAGCCCCTTCCCAATCAAGGAAATGGAAGGAGCGTTTGTCATTGAGAACACATGCAGGGGTGCTTTGCCTTTTCCCATCTGTGCCCCCCCCCCGCCACAACCAGTGCCTGCTGCTCACGCATCACGTCGTGGCACAGAAAATATACCTCTGCCCAGCATGAACTGCTGCTGCTAAGATCTACCCTCTCCCATCCCTGAACCACCCAAATTTGGCTAGTGCAGATCCAAGTAGACACCCCTCCTGCCCCGCATCACAGAGGCTTATATGCAGGTAAGGGAACAATTGTGGAGACCTCTGCAACTATCGCCCAAATAGAATGCAGCAGTAGCCATTTTTGTATTACAGCATCAGTGGGGGTGGGGGGAATAGGATTAGGCCATGAGGCTGATGTCAAAACTGGTTTTATCAAGGAATCCTAGGTGGGGTGAAATCTTGCTGTAAGTGGGTCAGTGCACCCAGTGGTGTCATCTACTCTCTTGCAGACGGAATGCTGGGCGGGACTTAGAGTGATCGACAGCCTGTCGACTCACTTCCGCTTTCTTCACGCTCCCCGCCTGGCTTTCCCTCGCCTCGGAGGGGGTGCCTGCTTGCCCAGGCACCCGGCACGCCCCCCACCCATCCCCCCTGGTGAGCAGGCGCTCCCTCCAAGGCGAGGGAAAGCCGCACGGGGAGAGCGAAGAAAGCGGAAGTGAGTCGACAGGCTGTCGATCACTCTAAGTCCCGCCCAGCGTTCCGTCTGCAAGAGAGTAGATGACACCACTGAGTGCACCCCTTGGTTCCTCACCTGTCCCATGTGATTTTAATTAGGATTGACACACAATTAAGGTATTTTGAGTAGATATACCATCTTGGTTTTAATAGATTGTGTAGTTAAGTTTTTTGGTTTTTTTTTTGAGAACTTTAAGGTTCCAATAAAGTTATCAGGGATTCCTCAATGTGTAGATCATAAATAGCAGACGAGCATCCCTGAAAGCCAGTTAGACCAATATCCAGCCTCACTCATCTTCCCATGCAATAGGCATTGCAGAAAATTCTGGAACACATACTTGGTTTTTGTGGGGCAACAGGGATATCCAACAGATCTCCTGCTTGGCACTCCCTGTGAACTTAGTGCATGTACCACTGTTCTTCCAAATTCTCCCTACTGGGCCTCCCCAAGGGCCCCAATGCCCACACTAGGCTAACTAGTTTCCCCTCCATAGCCACCTCAGAGATAGGCAAGAGGGAGGGGGTTCAGCCTCCTCCACTTGGTGGCTCCTCCTCTCTTCCAGCAGCTTTGCTTGGAATCACCAGCTGGCCAGCCTCCTCCAGACTGCCCTCATCACGGGCTTAGCTCTGAACTACCCTAAGTCTAGCACCAACAAACCCCACCAACAAACAATAGGCAGTCAGCTTGCCTAAGCCACAACTGCCTCCTCCACTTGGTGGCTCCAGGGGTATGGCAGCTATACAACAATTTCCCAATAGTCTACCATAATAACTTTACCTTAGCCAGTCCTTCCTTTAGTCAGTCCAACAGTCCTTCCTTCAGTCCATCCAACAGTCCTTCAGGCATTCAGTCCAGCCAGTACTCCATCAGAACAATCCATCCACCCAGCACCTACCTGGTGCCCTCCTCCAGCACCTACCCAGGTCCTTTACTCCAGCTCCTGCCTCCCAGTTTATACTGAGGCCAGCCAATCGGTGTCTGTTACTAGGCAGGCTCTAGCATCAAGCCACGCCCATCTGCACCTGTGCTAACCTCCCTTCATTGCCAGGGGCCTCATCAGCCTACAGCTGTGCTCCTGAGGCTTGCAAAGATCTTGGGGGTTAACCCTATAATCCCTGGTTTATCTGGGTCAAGGGGCCATTGCTGATACCATTCCCTATCTTCTTGGGGTATCTCCTGCCTTTTCCAATAGAACCACACTTTGCAATTGTTTGGGGAAGCAAGTCTGAAAGCTATTGGTGTAATTTTGGTTGATATAAATATTACTGTATCTCAAGAGAAATTATGTTTGAGGTTACTTAATAATCCATTTCTCTCAATTAATAGAAAATGTATATTTTTATAAATAGAAATAAATGCATTGGCCAATGTGAATGTAAAATACACATTTTAATATCCTGCTGATGAATTCATTCCTTGTTCTAATTGCTGAACTGATTAATATGTTCAGGCCTAGTTTTAGAATGTACTATTTGTCATCTAGGTATAATTAATTATGTTATGAACTCCACTAAACCTGTTGACTAAACCTGTAATACTAGACATAAATAGATGAACATATTTGCTAGTCTATTTAAAACCTCTAGAAGTCAATATTTATCACCATGTGCCATTAAATACTCCAGAAGCCTTCACTGAGAACTAGACTCCATTGTATCATAGAATGCTAGAGTCCCTTAGAGTTCCCCTCATAGAATGGAAGTTCCATTGAGGCTCATACGGAATATGGGTCGCAAGCCAATTTCATGTGGGTTGTGAAGAACCTAGAGTAGCCTTATTGAAAATATGGGAAGATGGGATGCTGGAAAGGGAGGAGAGCTGTGCAGTTGTTTTGCTAGCGTCAAGGTTGTAAATAGGATTTTTTTCTTTCTGATTCATTTCCATTATTGGAAAATGGCTGAGAAGTAACCCAACTTATTTCTGCATTATCAGGAAAGCAGCAGGCTCTGGCATCACAATGACAGCACTTCCAGCCATCACTTCTGGTGGGTCCCGGGCAGTTTATCATTCTAAAAAGTGGGTCCCGATGCTAAAAAGTTTGAGAACCACTGCTCTAGCAGATGGTTCAATTCTAGCAGATGCACTTCAATTCTGGTGCACTAGAAAGGGCTCTATATAGGGATTTGTCCCCATGTTACAGCAGGCAAGACTCTACACAAACTTGACCCCAAATAATAGATTGCATGTCTCACTCACCTTTATCAGCCATCCTCGATTATCACAGTAGGCTGTTTTTCCTAGTCATCCAAGGAGGTTTCAGCATCTCCTGTGAGTCTTAGGAGGGGCTTTAGTCTTCTCTGCTCCACCATGAGGTCCATGATATTACACCATTGTAGCAAAGCATCCTTCCAGTTTGCCTTGTTTAACCACAATACCATGAAACTAGACCTATTTTTTGGTCAGGAGGAGGGGGGAATTGTCCAACAACACAGTGCTGAAAAGTTTAAATAGAAATTGTATAGTAGCAACAAAGTTTCATTTGCTGTTTTATATGCACATGCCTCCTGAAACAAGTTAAAGACACAATCCTAATCTGGAGTTAGGCCAGCAAAGTTTGGCCGGCAGAAGGGCCACCATGGATCATTCTCAGAGTCTAGATGGCATACGTCTGTGTGCTGGTCTCTCTCCAAGAGTGGTCCAGACATACTTTATGGATGTCCTTGTGCCGACCAAACTTTGCTGGCCTAACTGTGCCGGCCTAACTCCAGATTAGGATTGCGCTCTAAGTCACCTTTCCAAGTTATTGACCAAATCTAGGAACATGATTGCTCAAGGTGACCTTGGATGAAGTGCATGTGTTCTTATTGTTCTTTGAAAAGGAGCAGAGGCTCTCAGATCTGTCTTCTGCTCCTCCTTGAAGCCAGGGGATGTTTCTTAATTTGTTAACATTTTATTTTTAATTTGGTCAATTTCATTTGAGGCACAAAATGCTTAAGCAGAAAAGTAAAAGCAGAATGTGTGAAGCTGGGCAAGCCATGTGTCTATCTCACCCATCCTTCATTACAACCTTGGCTTTTAATTAGTGCTTCCTTAGTGTTCCCGCTTCAGCCAGGCTTTAAGTAGTTCAGTAGCTAAATTTCTGAGTTCCTAAATTGTTTCCTTAATTGCTTGTAATATCTGGGAATTTTAATTTATTTTCTCAGTTTCACTCTGTATAAGCCTGAGTGAGCCCAGGATTTGGCTTCTCACCCCCGTTCTCTAACCAGATTATTCTTGCTAACCTCACTTCAGAAATGTGAATACTATCCAGTCAGGCAGGGTTTCCCACAGTGAATATGAATTGGCAGCCACACCACCGCCTTCCCTCCTTCTAAAGCTTTGTAACTAGAGCAATGTAGGGAGTTAATCAGGATTAAGGAGTATTTATAAATGTATTTTATGTATGTATTATTATTTTAGGAAGTGCTTAAGAGCAGTAGTGCTATCCAGGCGGTACGCTGGGCGGGACTTACGTTTGATCGGCAGTCCGCCCATTGCGTCACGCTGTGTTCCGCCGCTTTCCCGCCCGCCCCGGCAGGCGGGAAAGCGGAGGAACGCGGCGTGACGCAATGGGCAGACTGCCGATCAAACGTAAGTCCTGCCCAGCGTACCGCCTGGATAGCACTACTGCCTAAGAGTGTATGTTGGGTGCGAGACAGAAGCCTTATTGTCCTTATGGTCCTTATTGTCCACCAGCTTCTTCATGTTGAGTTTGATCAGCTTTGGTGTTCTTCACAAAGCTTTTTATTTCTGTTTAAATTAATAAGATGACCCTTAGGGCACAATCCTATGCAGCGCCGGAATGGTGAGGCTGACTTGGCAGCGCCATATCCGACGCTGCATAGGAGAGGCTGGAGCCCCCCCCCCCATGGCAAGGGAGTGTTTGCTCCCTTATCGTAGGAGAGGTGTCACAATTCCCGGGAGCCTGGCACTTCCAGACTGACCCAGGGATCGTGGGATGATGTCCCCTCCAGTGACCCAGGAGGCATTACCTTAGTCCAACCAGTAGGGTAGCCCAGCGTCAAGACTGGATTCAGCGAACCCCCGCTCCCAGCACATGAGGCACAGCATGGAGTAAAATGCAATTATTTATTAAAACTACAGGTTACAGCATAGAGGCTTAAGAAGGCCTTTCAAAGCAGGCCAAAGCATGGCATAACTACATGATGCTTAATGAAAATAAGAAAACATCTATCTCCTAGTCTGACTACATTCTGCCTATCAATCACCCAGCAGAGGACAGAACCAGGTGTTCTGAGGTGCACGATGGTATCTCCTCACAAGCCTCAGAGGTCTGTGTCTTTGTTCTCGCTTTTCCTCTGAGCTTTTTCAGCCCCCCTCAACAAGTCTGTGAGGCGTCTGCTCTTCCCCCTCCCAACTCGAACTTCAAAGCACTCAGTAGTGATACGGTTGGCCTTGGCCAGCCGGGGTGAAACTCTGGAATGCTGTTTAGCTCCCCCCCCCCCCCGGCCGTGGAGGCTCCAGACAACACATCCATCTCTGGCTGCTCTGATCCCAAGTGGGGGATGGGAAGCATGAAGGGAGGCCAAGTACCCAAGATGGAGCCAGGCCAGGCCTAGTCCCCCAGTTGATCACGACAGGAGGCTCCAGCCTCCCCTATGTGCTCTTTTTATTTGTGGTTTTTAGTTTTTTTGGCCATAACTTTTGATAGAATGAAGATACTACACTCTGGTTTATTCTATTGAATTCTGGGTGAAATTCTGAATCCAACGGTATACAGCATGATGGTATTATCTTTTAAAACCTCAGTTTTAACAATTTTGGTCCCTGGTGGTTTCCCCTCCCCTGTGCGCATCACCTGGTGCAGCCCGCACTCCCCTAGCGACACCACTGTGGGCACCTGTTAGGCTGGGTGAAACACCTACCACAGGTGATGAGCTGGTGTTGGCCTGGTGGGTGCATCCTATGCACATCCCATGCTTACCCACCACCCATCTACCCACCCACTTGCCCAGCCTCATAGTGTGGTCTTAGCAGTCCTCTTATTTTCCATCTGTGTCTGCGGGCTCTGGGGTAAGTGGCAAAGCCATGAGGCCATACCAAATTGCTGCTTCAGAGGCTTGGCTGGCAGACGAAGAGGGCTAATCCTAGACAACACTTTATCTTCTCTCTTAAAGGCTCAAGGGAGTAAATGGGAAAAAGAAGTGAGAGTAACCGAAGCCTCTGCTGTCCAAGAGTAAGCAGGACAGCTGTAGAGGTGTCACTGCCTCACTTTTTGTTTTTCTGCCCAGTTTCTGGGGCAGGGTGGTTTGGCCATGAGGCTGGCTGAAGCAGGTGGTGAGCTACTGTTGGCAGTAGACTGGTGGGGAGTACCCTGAACATACCCCCACCCTTGCCCACCCCTTTCACTGACCTCTTCCACCTTCTTTTCCAGCTTGCTCCACAAGCTCTGGAACTGAGTGTCACATCCATAAGGCCACCCTAAGATAGTTGCATCAGGTGACGAGATGGAGAGGATACTAGATTGGCAATGTATGTTAGTGTTTGCATATGTGTGCATGCTGGGAATGTAAAATTCTCTATAACAGTCCAATCCTACTCCCACCAGCCTATGCAATGCAGCAGCACTGACAGAGCATGTATTGCATGCTATGGGGAGAGGAGGGTCAACCAGATGGCTACCCTGAAAGTTGCCAGGACACCAAATGGATTTCCTTGGTTCTACACCAGCCAATTAGGTGCAGGCTGAGTGAGCTGCTGCACATGTGTAGGTCCTCTAGCAATTTGCACTGGCAGCTCTGAAGCATCCAATAGCTTTTGGGACATCAGACTTGGACTTATGGCAGCAGAACATGAGGTTCTGCTCATGTGTCCCCTCCCCGAGGAAGTGGGCCAATAGTCTGTATCACCACTGTGCAGAAGAAAAATAGAATATAGATGGCATTTTGACAGCTTTCAATCCCAATCCAAGGCTGGATCCAGCTTCCACCCTTTCCTTCCCTTGCATGAATGGCTTCTGTTCTTCTGCAAGGGATGATCGTGAAGACCCCAACTACAGCCCTCAGGGGTCTTTGCACAGAACTCCATGTGTGAGGCATGCTGGGGTAGCAGACCCCAGACGTGGCTTGCCTCAAAGACCCCTGGGGGCTGAGTTGGAGTCTTTGTGATTGTCCTCCATGGAAGAACAGAAGCCAGTCGCGCCAGGGGATGCTTTTTGTCGGTGCAGCGGCCTCCAATTTAGAGACCATTGTTTTAGACTCACCCAGCCATTAAAATCTTACGGCCCAATCCTATCCAACTTTCCATTGCCAATGCAGCAGCAATGCAGTGCTGAAGAGAGGGAACAAACATTCCCTTCCCTGGAGGAGGCCTCCCTGACGGTCCCCCTACCGCAGGATGCAGCACTTGCCCCATTGGCACGGCTGCACCAGTGCTGGAAGATTGGATAGGATTTGACCCTTTGTATGTTTGTAAAATGTCTAGTTCTGCTGTTCCTTTAAATTGAAAGATGATTCCCTCTCCTGCCCCAAATTCTCTCCGATCCAGCTATCTCACTACTTACCCTACTGAGCCACCTTTTTGAACGTTTATTACCTTCGGTAGTGCAGTTCTCAACAATATAGCACATTTTGATGTTATACACAACATAAGAATTTTTGCTTTCTCCATTTTATACACAAATTTATTCCCAATCTTTAAATTAAGGGTTTTTTTTTTAAAGCATACCAATCTCATTATGTGCAATGATAAAACATGGATGGTTAACTCTGGAGATGAATCTGAAAAGAATATTAAAGCAGTTAAGTATGTGCCTCCAGATAATCAAGTCTGGAAAACAGAAAGGTAGAAATAATTTACATCCTTTCTCAGCAGCCGCTCTTTCTTGCTTGGCGTCCCACCCTCCACCTGCTCCACTAGCAACTCATAGATCACTCTTAATTAGGTAAATGATTTGCCAACAGCAAGGGCAGCCAAACCAAATAGTCACATCAACATTTACACAGCTACACTTACCTCTTCCTAACCATTACCATCCACTTCCTAATCCTAACCACTTTCTGCACAGCGTAGAAAGTGGCATTGTAGGAACTGCGGCATTGGCACACACTGTTGTAAACATGCTGTAAATGTTGTGACTGTGCCAAATATATGAGCAAGGCAGGAAGGCCTGCACCATCCCACCAGTGCCAGATACCGAAGGAGTGTGCACTGGGCAGGCAAAGGAGGGAGAGGGGCATAATGGGGCAGGAGGAGGGCGGAGACAGGCAATGTGGGCATCCAACATTCCAAGCCACCAGGCTCTCACTCCCAACAGGGTACTGCTGCATGCAAACTTGAGTGACACCATCCTCACAAACACTGAATATGCCTCTCCAAACAGAGAACAGGTGTGGCTGATGCCAATGTCTTGTTTCTGTTTTCTCTTGTTCCCTAAAGGCAGCTTCATTATGCAGATCCCAAGGGATACTTATAGCCTGCCTACAATTACCAGTGTGAGCCCAGCTGCTGCTTGGTGAAGTTGCTGGCCTTCCAGTCAGGCCCCAGTTTCTTTGCAACCTCTATGGCAGACAGTGAATCAAAGGTTGCAGCCAGACCTGTTACTTGCCTGTCTGTTGGAGACCCCTTCCTTGGCCTCCTACTGGGAAGGAGATGGTTGGCAACACCATTTGTGTGCTTCTCTTTCAGATTCTGCCCTGTTCAACAAAATCCTTCACTGGCTCACATTTATAGTTACAATCTTAGCAGACATGGAACCCTTCTTTACAACATTGTGCTTTCTTACCTCAGCTGGCCTCAGGGGGGTGCTGCTTCTCTGTTCCCAGGGTCTGCAGCATCCTCACTCCAGGAGTTCTTGGGCTTCAAGGATGATGTTCCTCAGTGAGCATAAGTCCCATTTTCTTTCCTGCCTTTGGTCAATGGGGCCTGGGAATGGGAAGGGCAGAATACTGACAGCCATGCCAGCAGGTGACAGCAATGAAGCAAAGGGAAGTGTGTGTGTGTGTGTGTGTGTGTGTGTGTGTAGTTGGCTGGGCTGGCCGTTGCAGGAAGCGCCCTGTTTCACATGCCAGCCCAGTGATTGGCCCATGCAGTGCTCCTTCTGATAGGTCCATGTGCTGCAACCTCTCAGCCAGGTGTGCCTATTCGTAGTGGTTCAAGGTGTTAAATGCTGGCTGAGGCGCTCTCTGCCTAGCTTCTGCTGTGCCGGCTTGGTTAGAAAGCGGCTTTGTGGAGTAGCTGGTGTGGGTTCAAGCCTGTCTCCTCTCTTCTTTGAGTGTCTCTGGCCAGTCACGCTAATGATAAGTGCCTTGCTAATTACAGCACCTCTCTTGATTGGGCTCAAACCTGCCTTGCCTGGCTCCCAGCCTATGTCTTGGTGCCGTGAGCTGCCAGCACCCTGCTTTATTTGCGGGCTGGTGAGGCTCCCCCTGAGCCCCAGGGATATGGGCTCTTTCTAGCTGGTGGATACCCCCACAAGCTTCAAACCCTTGCCTTGGAGAGATTTTTGTGTTTGTTTCACATGGCTACCTTGTTTCCATCCTTGCTCTGCTCAGAAAGGTATTCCTTGGATATGTGCTCGTGTGAGTAGCATGAGGCAACTCAAACCCTGGCTGCAGGGGATCCTAGCAGTTCTCTGTTGTTGCTCCTTTACTGCTGATGCCTTGTCATGTGGCATCTCCTGATGATTGGGGTTGGTGCCTGTTGCTATGTTGCTCATTCCTAATTACTGGTAGGGGTTGCTCCCCCAGGCATTGGCCACTCATTGGCCTGACATCTGTTCCTGCCCCCCAGTTCAGTTCACCCTTTTGATGTCAGTGTTGGGGCTGGTTGGATACAGTGACTGGCTTCTTGGACATCACATGGGTGTCATATGGATGTCATGGCGATGATGCACTGCCATCAGGATACTGCTCTGTGAACAACAGACTGTGAACACAATCCTAAACTGGAGTTAGGCCAGCATAAACTAAGCCAGCAAAGTTTGGGGGAGGAGCCAGAGACTTGAACATGGCAGTCGCTTTTTATGAGTGGCTGGGGCTTGTGTTCTTTCCTGAATCTCTGCAAGGGGTTCAGGCCCAACTCCAGTAGTAGAACTGGGTTGGGGGTAAGCATTAACATCTAGCCTCTGGATAGTGGCCAACTCCGGAGGTGAATGATGTTTGCTTGTGCCTGGGAGCAGAAGAGACTCTGCCTTCTGGCAGACCGTGTGGACGGTCTCTGACTTGGAGAGTGACAACACCGGAGAGAGAATGATGGATTACAGCCTGGAAGGTCTTCAGAAGTCCCCCTAATGAAGACAATCGTGTGGGAAGAAGAAGTGGCGTGTAGGCGTAAATGTTTAACATCTTGGCGTGAAGTGCACTGGAGAGTTGGCTGCGGGCCAGTGAGGTCAGTGGAATTAAACCTGCTTAATCTTCAACACAAGATATCCACTGAAGTGCATTGCTGTTTTTTTCTGCTTCTGTTTCTATTTTCTTTTCTAAATGCTTTGATGTGGCGTGGGAAGCTGAAGTATGGAATAAAAAAGTACTCTGTTTTATGCTGAATTTTTTGCTGCGTAGCAGTCTAAACATGGCGTCAAGAGGCGGCAGAAGATTTATTATTGGAGCTCATTTATTTGAAAACGGACAGTCCTATTTGCAGATCAAGAGGATTTATTAATGAGATAAGAGAACACAAAAATGGGGAGTATTTTGATTTGTATGTTTAAAGAAAGCTTGAATTTTTTACTGCGTAATTGAGTCAACATGGTGTTAATGAGAAGGAAACCGACAGATCTACAATCAAGAGTTGAAAGATGTTTGAAGCATGTTCAAGGACTTGGAGAAATGAACTTTGTGGAAGGACAAGAGGAATGTATTTTTGAAGATGGACAGCCCTGTCTGAATTAATAAGATTTAAGAGAAAGAGACTATGAACAAGATATTTTTTTATGGTCTGCTGACAAATACAGTGAGAGTGTTTATTGTCAGCAGGCTCCCCTCTAGTGGCAGGAGAGGGGAAGGTTTTGACCAGATGTTAATTTTTAATGATTTGTATAATTTTTGGCTTTTTATAATAAATGGGCGGGGGGACTTTGAGTAATGAAATTTATGATTTAAAAATTGAATTAATGGTATAAATAGAAATGAGGATTAAAAGGTGACAAAGTTCATTCCTTCCTGTGAGATTTGTGATAGAAAGAAATGGTTAGCATTGAGCCTTGATCTGAAAAGCGATAATTGTAGGCTTGTAATTTTGCGTCAGATTATATAACTAAGCGATTATTTTCTTTTTTTTTTAATAAAGGTACGTGATAACTCAAGCTTACATTAAGATATGATTTTAGAAAAAAAATGTTATTAAGGCCTAATGATGATTGTGAAGTGATGGATGTTATGTTATATCTTTATGCTCCTTATTTTTATGGCGTATTTTTCTTTTTCTTTTTTGAGATGGGCTGTTTTAATTCTAATAGAATAAGTTTTGTAACAAAGATTAATTAAAGATTAAGATTGAAAAATAATATAAGCAATATGAATAGAGATGAAGAGATTAACAGAGTGCTAGTTTAAATAGTTTGACTTCCCAGCTTCATCTATGTTTATTCCATTTCTGTGCTTTATATAGTAGGTTCTTCCCTTTTAGTTTATTATTTCATTGACTTTTACTATAAATTGGAGACGGATAATTGTAGGTATAGTTGACTTTTCTTGCTTGAGTTTGCTAAGTAACTGTGGAAATTATTGAAGATTTGAATGAATAACGAAAATTGACGTAGTTTTGTGAATCATAATGATTGTGTCCTTTCAGATGGAATATATGATAATGGAAATTACTAATTTTTGCATTTATATGTTACTCTCGTACTGCCTCACTTCCTATTGTTTGACTCTATGTATACCCATCCTATGTTACTGACTATCCTTTTCCTGTATCTTTATAATTATAAAATCAATAAAATCATCTTCAAAAAAAAAAAAAAACTAATCCAGCAAAGTTTGGCCAGCACAAGGGCCACCGTACAGCGTGTTTGGACTACACTTGGAGTCAGGGAGGATGGCACACGTCTCTGTGCTGGCCTCTCTGACTCCAAGAGTGGTCCAAACATAATTTATGGTGTCCCTTGTGCTGGCCAAACTTTGCTGGCTTAGCTTATGCCGGCCTAACTCAGTTTAAGATTGTGCCCCCAGTTGGTGTTTCCATGCTTTGAATATACATGTGTACAGAAAGGCAAGTTATAAATATATCAAATTAATTTCTGAAGGAACAAGAGTCCTCATACATGACTAGTCAACCTGATTTTAATTGCTGTATTTGTGTGCAATGGCGTCGTGGGGGAGGTGACGCGCACAGAGGGGTAACACCACCAGGGACCAAAATTGCTAAAATAGCAGTTTTAAAAGATAATACTCAAGGACGAACGGAGCCCCGAGTGTGCCCATGGCAGGGCGACGAAACCACGCCCCTAGCACATCGCCCCGCCCCCGTGCATCGCCCAGCCATGCCTCCCTGCGCCCAGAATAGCTCCATTTTGGAGGGTGGGTGGGCCAGATAGCACCTGGGTTTGTCCGTGGACTCCGTGCAATGGCGCCCCGCCACCCCACCGCTGCCATCGCCCATGGCTCGAGCCACCCCAGGCTATACCCTTCCTGCCTCTGATAATCCCATCATGCTATATACCATTTCGGTGTGGAATTTTACCCTGAATTCAATAAAAAAAAACTGGAGTGTAGTATCAAACAATTCTATCAAACGTCATGGCCAAACTAAAAAATACAACTTTTAATGTAAAAATCGCAATTTTTTAAAAAAATCGCAGTTTTGCAGAATAATACCATCATGCTATATACCGTTTGGATGTGCAATTTCACCTGGAATTCAATGAAAAAAACAGAGTGTAATATCTTCATTCTAGCAAAAGTTATGGCCACAAAACTAAAAACTGAAAATACAACTTATGTAAAAATCACGATTTTTTTTTTTTTGCAAAACATCATTATTATGAGCCAGTTCTCATTTCCATGTATCAGAGCTAATACTAGAACTTTTATTTAATTGTGTGAGTGTCAGCAAATTGGCCACGGGTTTTTTTTTTGGTTACTAATTTGTTGGGTGACCTGTACTACAGTTAAATAAATACATAAAGTTGATGGGGGGGGGGGTAACACCAACTGTAGTAATAACACTGCATTTAGTTTGTGCATATGATATTGTAATTTATTCTGTATGGTTTGGGAGGAGGGGTGACGCGCATCATGGGGGGGTGACGTGCTGACCTCCCGCTCCGGGTGACACAAACTCTACTGACACCACTGATTGTGTGCATCAATGTTTTGTACATCACATTGAGCAAAAAAGCACTAATGGACATTTTTTTAAAAAAGATGCCATAATTATTTAAAAGTTGTAATCTTTTAATCCAGTAATCCAGCTACGTAATAAGGACATGATGCAGCCATAATTAATTAAGCATATTTAAATGAAAAGACAAGTGCAATCCTATGCATGTCTAAGTAGAAAATCCCATTTATTTCAATTGGACTTACTCCAGGTGAATGTGTATAGGATTGTAGCCTTAAGCATGTATTAAATCCCATTAAAATCAATGGAATTAAAAATGCTTCATTTTGGCTGGATCTTGCTTCAAACACGGGACAAATATCTATTCATTTTTGATAATGTTAGGATCATTATTTCTCTTGTGCTTCTTATCAGTCTTAAAAAATAAACAGCTGTAAGTAATAGCTGGGCTGGTTGCAGGAATGGATACAGCCCACCTGCTGAGAAGGCCGGGGCCCATTAGAGGCTCAATAAACATCCTGTGGTTGCTGCCTGACTGGAATGGGCAGGGAGGAAGGCCACTGTCAAGACCTGGATAAGTTCAAAATGCATTGCTAGAGGACTGTGATTCACACATTGCAGAGATTTCTTGAGCTGGAGGAATGGCACACATTTGCTCCTGCTTTTAATCAGAAACGAACTTAGGAACCTGAGGCCCATTCAGGACCTTTATTCCGGTCTATGAGGTTTCTGTTTCAGAATTGTCCTCACAACCTGACCTGGAGCTAATTATATGCTATTTGGACTTGATTCTGATCAGATATTTTCTACATCTTCTTGCTAGAATTTGGTGCGATGCCACCTAGAGGGCAGGGTACTGTCCGGTCACCTGAAAACAGCCTATCTATCTTTCTCTTTGGTTTCTGCCGGAGGTGTGCCCTATTGTGTACTTCCTTCCTCTTTGCCAAGTGCATTCTTCACCCAGCAAAGGAGCAAGATATGTGGATGCTAGAGCCCACCCCCACCCATCCCACATGTGCTCTCAAGAGAAGCAGCATTTAAGGCTTCTCCTCCCAAAGTTAGTCTCTCATCTTAATGAGAAAATGCATGCAACCAACGTTGATCTGAGAGCAAAGATTTTTTTTCTTTGAAACCTTTATTAACCAAGCCTCTGTGCCTGTTTCATTCATAGCAGTCAGCCTGGATGGTCAGGAAGCCGTTTCCTGAGAATGGATTTCCCATCACCACAGAATGCAGCACTCATGCCATTGGGATAGCTACACCAGGGCTGGAAAATTGGATAGCATTTGGCTCTTAAAAACCCATTTGCTCCCATCGGCGCATTAGCGCAACACTTTTTTGCATTTTGAAACATGTACAGGGCCCCCATCTTAGGTAAATATGTGTTTGGAACCATGTCAAAGTGTTCCCATATACCTGAACTGAAATTGGTGTGCTTGCCCGCCAATGGGACTGAAAGCGTAATTTTTACTTTGCACTATGGTGCACTATCCATGGTGCTGTGTATCAATTTCTATGGAAATGTTGAAAAAAGCTACCTTTACCCCTGAAAATCTTTAAAAAACACATTGTTCACTGAGCACACAGCTTGCTTACTTCGGGAATTTGCAGAAGGGGGCCCTAGAATGCAAATCCTGAAGTAAGAAGTTCATTCTTGCAAAACTGAATTTTTGGCATAGCTTTGACTGCTGCTAGACTAAATTGGGTGTTTTGCAGGTGTTTTGTTTTGCACCCCCTATGATGAGCTGGAGACAGAATTCTTCTGGACTTTCCTTGACCCATCTCTGCAAGATGTTTATAAACATCTTGGAAAAACCCATATTTTTTCATAGAGCTGGCTTCTGTAGCTTGCAGCTTCCAATACACTAAGCCAAACCTGAGTTCACCTTTTGAGGTTCCCTCCCACCCCAGCCCTAGAACAAGCTGTGAACAGTTTGAAGAAAAAAAGTATCTTTCTCATTGATTTGTCTTCTCAATGAGAAGCACCGAACTGTTCTGCTCCCACAGTACAGAGGCAAGAAATAACCTTTCATAAATACTTTAGTTGCTGGAAGGATGATTCATATGTGAAACAAAGCAAAACCATCAATCCCATCTCCCACCCCACTGTGAGATGGAAACATGACTCTTCAGTAGCTATTGGACTGTGTCCAGGTGCTGATTTGGAGGAATATTATTTGAATGTTCTATGTTCTTGCACCATTGACAAGACTGATTGTCAGTAAGAGTGGTCACCTGATTTTCTAAATGGCTTGTATTGCAAATTCTCAGTGATTAGAAGAGTGAATAGGAAAGCTTTATCTAGATTTTTTTTTTGTCCCTAAAGATGCTATCCATGGTAATTGTCCTAAATAGCTTTGGGAAGGATAAACAATAGGAGAGCATTATGCAGATTTATGCCCATGGTAATTGTCCTCACCTAGCTAATCTCATCAACTAGCTGGTAATCTCATCACCTAGCTGAATGCCTGTCTTCAAAATCAACCATCAGGGCCACGCAGATAAATACTGTAGGGTGCAGTGATGTCTGCCCCCACCCACTCTAGAAATTAGTAGGAGATTCTCACCTACAGCTGCAAGTGTGATAACAAAATGTGAATATCTACCTAAACAAATGCCCTTGAGGAAAAAAGAAGGAATATTCTTTATTTCTTTATTTGACATTTAACATTTTTAATAATCCTTCCCTCAGCAACGCTGTGAGGTTGGTGAGGCAGGTCATTATTGATCTGAAGTTCAAACAGCCTTATGATATTTGATCTTGGATTTGCCTTCTAAAGTTTTGTGTCAGCTGTCTAATGTTTTGTGGAGGAGAGTATAAAAAACATTGTCTCTGTTGCCACATGCAGTAATTTATTCACAATCTCTGAACTTACCTGCAACCTGCAAAAACTAAAGGCAAGAGGACAAAGGTTAGGAGATATGTGTTTCCTCTATGTTTTCACCTAACTTGTTCCCCAAAGTAAAAAGATAGTTAGCTTACAAAGAAACACAGTTTGAATGGAAGGAGACATGCAAACTCCCATTGGTGCGTTTGCCCGCCAATTATTTAGAAAATTATTACAGGTGCTAATTGTACCTGAAAGCTTTAAAGTTGACTCAGTGAGAAAGGTTAGCCCCTGCCCTAACACAGGAAGCCAAAATGGCAACTTTCATTTCAGATTTGGGGGGCTCCAATCAGATTCAGAAATGGCCCCAATAAAACACACAAAAAACCAAATTCTGCCCATTTCTTAAATCAATCAATCAATCAATCAATCAATCAATCAACAGGTACTAATATACCGCTTTTCAACACGAAGTTCACAAAGCGGTTTACAGGCAAATAGTAATAATAATAAAATTAAATGGCTCCCTGTCCCAAAGGGCTCACAATCTAAAAAAAAAAAGGGCAAACCACCAGCAACAGCCACTAGAAAGACTGCGCAGGGGTGAAGAGGGACAATTACTCTCCCCCTGCTAAACATAAGAGAAACACCACTTGGAAAAGTGCCTCTTGCCCAGTTAGCAGGGTTAAATGATGACATGGGTGGACAGTCAAAACAACTGTACCTCTAAAAAGGTCTATCCTTACATTGTTTACAGTGCAAGTTTCAGGTCATTTGGTGGAGCCACTTTTTGAAAATCTCTAAATCATAAATTGGCGGTCAAACGCGCTGATGGGAGGGAACGCGTTTTAACCTGCCCCCCGGATACAGTGCACTCATTTTTTAGCATGGCTGCGTTGGAGGGGGAAGGGAAAGATAGGATTGGGTGCTCAGGTTTGGTTCATTTTGTCTTGCAGAAAAGGCTTTTTGGTATTCTCTCCCTCATTTTCCTCCTAGATCATAACCTGCACTCATTCCCTTTGAAAGCAAAGAGTTATCTCACAAATGCAATTTTTTGCCTTGGAATAACTCTACATTTCTATGCTGGGAATGGGACATTTGATGTGTTAGATGCCTACCTGCTGCTCTGACATAAGCTGTCACACAATGTCATGTTGTCCACCAGGGCCAACTCTAAAGTCAACGCTACAAATTGCAGAGGAAGCAAAACCATGAACTATTTAACTTTTAATTAGCTTGGTCAAAGATACTTCCTTTCTGAAATATTCATGAATGTCACTTTCTGTTCCTTCTTTACTCTGGAGGGCTGAAATGTCTATTTTTTCACCTACTGTTTAGTATTAGATATATCATTTGAAATACTTCCTTTTTCTCTCAAGAGACAGAGTGTGAACTGTATATTTGGGCATTAAAAAAGGTAAAGGTTTCCCCATGACCGAATGGTCTAGTCGTGACCGACGGTAGGGGGCAGTGCTCATCTCCGTTTCAAAGCCTGTAGAGCCGGCATTTTGTCCGAGGACAAGCTTCCGTGGTCATGTGGCCGGCATGACTATACGCCGTAGCGCACGGAATGCCGTTACCTTCCCACCGAAGTGCTCCCTATTTATCTACTTGCATTTAGGTACTTTCGAACTGCTAGGTTGGCAGGAGCTGGGACAAGCAATGGGAGCTCACTCGGTTGCGCAGTCTTGAACTCCCAACCTTCTGGTTGGAAAGCCCAGCAGCAGCGGTTTAACCTGCTGCGCCACCACGTCCCATATAACCACAAACCCTCTAAAAGTCGGCAAAACCTGTGATAAAACTGTCATGATTTACAACTGGGTTGCTGCAAATATCATCAGTGGTTTTCTGTTCACGGGGCTAACCTGGATATGCAATAATGATTTGGATCTGTGATTAGAAAGATTCCTGTACTTTTCATTGGGGAACACTTTTTGCAACTAGTGGTTCCCAAATGTTTTAGTACCAGGACCCACTTTTTAAAATGACACTGTATTAGGACCCACCTAGCTTTATGAGATGGAAAAAAAAAAGTTTAACTTTACCAGTTGCTCAAGCCTCTGTTTTTATCCTTTTTACCCTGGTGTGGGGAAACCTGCATTCTGGAGCATTTGTTGATCTCCACATTCATTGGATTGGGACCATTCTGATGGCACTGCATTTCCCTTCCCTTGAAGTTCAGTACAAGCCAAAGCATTTTTGTCTATTTGCAGGTTCACATGCACATGTGGCTCACAGTGCAATCCCACCCACCCCCTTTGGCTGATGCAAGCCACTTGCATCGGCTGAAAGCTGTTGTGCACAAACAGCTTTAAGCCAAAAAGCACAATCACGCCCGTGCTTCTGGCACAGGGCTGATGCTGGCAGTTGCGTCAGCCTGCAATGCTGCCGCAGAGCCCGGGTAAGTAGGTCCCATGCCGGCTGTTTTCAGCCAGCAAGAGGCCATTTCTGGGTGGGGGAAGGCAGGGTTGTGATGACACTGCCCTGGCGGCACAAATGGGCAGAGTCATGACGTCACTGCCCCAGAGCGCTTGGGTAGGATTTTATGGCTCTTTCCATGGGGATCTATTCCAGGAACTCTGTGGATACTGAGAATTCCTTGAGTAATTAAGTTTGCAGCTGGAGGGTCTCAGAACACTTCCGGATGCAACCAGAAGTCACTGGCACAAACCAGAAGTTACTTCCGGTCTCATCCGGGAAGCTCTGAGGCCCTCCAGCCATGGGCTTGGCATCCACAGATACTGAAATCAGTGGATGCTAAGCCTGCAGATAGGAAGGGTCCACTGTATGCCCTTGCAGATAAGTATCTCAAACATGTGATGACTGGGAGAAAATAGCTGCTGAAATAAAAGGGGCAGGTTTTACATATCTTTACCCGGTGTTGGGAAACAGTTTGTATAAGGATCTATTCAAATCTATCCTTTTTGTGGGGCAGTTTCAGAAGCCAACAGGGCTCCTACTGCTGCAGCACTTGCTTTTCTATACGGATAACCCTTAACAGTACTGTGCAAATGCTATCAAGAGATATAAGAGGGCATTTCCCCAATATTAGCTGCTTTATAGATGATAATGAAGGCAGAAAGTTCCCTAAAGACTTAAAACTCATTTGATTCATGTTCCAACTGGCACGTGGAGCTTCAGGCTTAGTTACTATATCTCAGTTGTGTGTAAGTGTCTCAGGGCTGTTTCCCTGTAATAGAGTGCCAGGAACTTTTGAAAATGAGACTACAGCCACAAAATGATCATAACAAAACACACAATTTGTTGCTTTCTCACACCACCAATTGACTGCTCGCCAGTGTTTTCTATATATGACAGCAGTGGCAAGAATCCTATATGCACCACACTGGAAATCTACAGAAGTACTGTCATTGAAGATGGTGGATGAAGGTCTTGGAACAAGCAGAAATGGATAATTAAGGAGAAGGTAGTAAATACCTTTATAAACAATTGGAAGCCACTTATTGTTTTCTTGCAGGAGAAAGAGAAAAAATATATAATGGTTTGTTGATTGGAAGAATAAAAAGCAACTGCAACTAGCTGTTAAGTTTTGAAGAATGATAGGCAAAGGGAGACTTTTCTCAAGAATGGTTGAGATTTTTATTATGTACTATGAAGACTGGAATGAATGCTTGCTTTTTTATGAAAATGATATACTATATGCTTCGCATAATGTATAAGTAATTATGTGTGTTCAAGTTTGTGTGTGTGTGTGTGTGTGTGTGTGTGTGATTTTTGTGTATAATCAGATAAATTATACATAAGGTATATAAAGATTATAATGGTCTTTCTAATTATGATTTGATATGGTGGAGGATAAAAGGACACTAACAGCCCAATCCTATTAAAAATCAATTCCACAGTAGCATCTGCAGAGTGAAAAGACATGCCAATCCACAGAATTACCCATGAACATGGACCAGGCAGACCAAGAGTCAATGGATAACTAGTTTATTAAAAATATAAACAAAAAATGATTAAACAAAACTATAAAAATCAAGGTGAATAAAGAAATGAACTTGGCAGGAAAGCAAAAAGAGAGGTTTTCACCAAAAGGACGTAATGACCATTAATGCTCAACAGGTGGAGATGGGATGCTGTGGAATCTCATGTGTTGGGAGTGTAAGGTTACAAACAAATTGGAGAAATTGCATACAGGAATAAAAAGGAAGAGCAAAAAACCCTTTTCACTTGCAGGTCAGCAAGTGGGTGCTTCTAATGAAGTTCCCAATGAATGGGCCACACAGAGGAGAGTCATTCTTCCCTCATGAGCTTGGAGGTTTTTTTGACTGCAGTAATGATGTCATCCCATTACTGGCTTGGAGAAGTGGAAACTTGTAGTCGCTCCATCTCACCCTTTGGATCAAGATAGACACAGATGCTGCCAATTTCTAGGCACAATCCAATCTCAGTAGAGGGTTAGCCAATTCAGATGGGAAAATGAGTAGAATATACATCTAGCACAGTTGGCAATGGCATCAAAGGGCAAAAGTTTCCTGTAAAGAAACTCCCAGCATCTGCACATAAGGGCACCTAAGCTGTTGGGAGTTGAAAACAATCCAAAATATAGAAGAACAGGCACAAAGTAGGGGGAAACACAGGGGAAAATGTAGGGTTTTCATCACAACATTAATCTTGTAACCTTGTAATCAAGTACATTGTTAACTACCTTGACTGGTAAGAGCACTTTGAGCAAGAAGTTAAAATGAAGCCTCTTCCTCCCTCATTTTTAATGTTTATGAAGTCGTAAACACTCTTGTGAGTCGCACAATTAGGGAGTATGTTGTATGCATCCCTAACTACTTTTTGTGCTTTTCAAGAAGTATGGCATTACAATGCACAATACAGATGTGTATCCATTAGTACCTTTGCAAAAAGCACCTGTTTGAGACTCTAGCTCCCCTTTTTCCCACTGACTGTTATCCCCCTTTTTCATGTATGCTTCAAGGGCAGCCCTTCTATTAACTGTTCTAAGATCCATCCGTATAACATAAGGGCAATATTGATTATGGTTGCAGTACACAGATTAGACCTCTGACCCTAGGACAGAAAGAGAACATATGAGAGAGAGAGAGAGAGAGAGAGAGAGAGAGAGAGAGAGAGAGAGAGAG
>JAJKFI010000034.1:3257054-3278152 GCA_029204185.1 Lerista edwardsae
TAATAATAATAATAATAATAATAATAATAATAATAATAATAATAATACATGTATTTATATACCGCCTTTCTTAAGGTCACTAGATTTCTCTAATGATTACAACTCAAGGCGGTTTACATAGGAAGACTTTTCACAAACCCGAATAGAAGGTTTTTACAATTTACAGAATGTTCTATCTTTCAAGAACCACACTCAAACAGATCTTTCTTTCTGGATTTAGCCTTCTTTCTTTAGCCACCTGTCTGTCGTCTGCTGGCTGATAAGAGGCTTCCCTGCTCTCACCAGAGACGCAGCTGAGTTCAGCACACTCCTCCTCCCACGAGGCAGCTGAAACTCAGCTTTTAATCAGCCGCAGTTTGCAAGGTCTGCCGCTCACACAGACTTCCGGGAGTCTCGAGCTCACGACCTTGAGATCTTTAGTTGTTATCTTTAGGCAAACGGAGGCATTAACCCTCTCGCCTAAATCTTTTGCCCAATAATAAGCACTATTATTAAATAAGCACTTCTTCTCAAGTAGGAACATATCAGCTGCAAGTCAGGCAATATGAAAGTCTTGCTAACATTTTCAAGATATATGAGAGCCCAATTGTCATGTGATATCATGTGACCCTTTCAGCCATGACACTTCAGCACAGCTCAGCAGCTGAGAGTAGCTGATGGTGGTGCTGGGAGAGCCCGAGGGCCCCATCTGCCCTCCAGGCCTTATGTTTGACACTCTTCTCCTAAGACCTGAGGTACCTGAGGTAAATGGGACCCAGAGGCAAAGAAAGGGTTAGATAAAAGGAAACTGAATGAAAGGTAAGTGGAGAATGCTTAAAACTGAGAGCAAAGTACGCGGTGGGGAAAAAAAAGAAAAGCAACTCCTCAGTATCAACATTCAGGGTGGTGATGATGAGAGAGGGAAATGTTAGATATTTGTATCAAGAGTTCAGGTAGCTAAGGGTCCTCTTCCATCTCATGACCTCCCTCCCTAACGCTTGTACAAAAGTTGCTCTGTCAATCTGTGGGCTGGGCACACCGGTGCTGAAGGCCATGCAAAGATGGCACTGGCCTACAGAACCTCTCCCATTCTCTTCTGGAGTAGGTGGTGGGAGCAGGTGGTGCTGGTCATGGGAGTGATTCGTGGGACTGTGGACCGTCTGGAGCAGGGATCAAGCCAGGACAGGGATGGTTCAGGGATGGTACAGGAAGGAACTTGGAGGAAGCTGTGCATACCAAGATCCTATCCCCCTTTCCTGACCTGGACCAGTCCCTAGGAGTCTCTCAGACTTGGCCCAAGAAGACCTATCAGATGTCAGGAGTAAAGTAAGTAATCTAAGTAAAAAAAAAAATCTCTCATGGGCACCATAGTTGCCCCTCCCATAGTAGGCAGTGGTGCTGTATGCTATGGGCTGGTGGGAACTGTATTGGGCCCTAAATGATGTGGGGTAAAAGAAAGGCAGTGCTTGGTCTGTGGAACCAATGGTTGGTAGAGATAGGGGGAGGTAAAATCCTATATAAGAGGAGGTTAACATTTCTCTGTACTTCTCTTCATAAGTAAAAGTATGGAAATTAGAAGGAAAATATAAAGTAAAATGATTTCCATTGAAAGATTGAATGAAGTCCTCCTTCTGCAGCATAGGTCCTCTGCTCATGTGCTCAACTTCAAAGCCATATAAACCCACATCCTGTACTTTACCTCAACAAGGTTGCAGACTGCTGGTCCCAACAAGCACTCTAATGTACACTTGTGTGTGAGCATAATGATTCTGCTTATCCTTGAGACTAACAAGTGGGAGAAGCACTTGCAGAGGCTGAATTTGAAACACAATGTCTTTCATATGCAGAACTGTACTGAGAAGATAAATTTTTTAAAAAAAAAAACACCAGAAAGGGATTTGTATGGTCTTCTATCTGATCAAAGTTTCCAGCAGCTACTATGAAGAATCCACCAGGACACAGTTCAGGAAGGAGATACTGTAGTGAGTGCTGAAAGAAAAATACATAACCAAAAGGTCATGGCTCATGCATGATGCTCTTATATTTAGCAAGGGGAGAGTATTCACCCCAGTACAATGTCTTTGTAGTGGCTGCTTGATGGTGTTTCTTCTGATCTTGTTAAGATGATGAGTCCTTGTGGGACAGGGAACCATTGTTTAATTAATGTCCTCTGTTAACCTCATTGTGAATTTTTTTGGTTAAAAAAGGTATATTCTTCTTCATCATCATCATCATCATCATCATCATCATCATCATCATCTGGGAATTTTTCCAGCAGAAGTACTACTGAAATGAATGTAATCCCGCAGCCCTCATTCACTTGTTATAGGTTTTGTGCATGACAACTACTCAGTCGCCTGTGACTTTAAAGCAATGGCAGGATGTATCCTGAACGGAGAAGGAAGAGTCACCCTCATTAACTTATGCAAAGTTCTGAAGAAAAAAATTCTAGTACCTGACTGCTTGAGTTTTATCAAAATAATAACCAACAGACATGAACTGAAAGCTAAAGAAAAAATTCAAAGTTGGGAGGTCTTCCTAAATAACACACTGACAAACCAAACAGTGTAGTTGACACACTGTGCTGAATACAAACTATCTTGTAAACAGCTACAAATGGAGTTAGAAATCTATTTGGAAGAAAATATATGTTGGGTTATGAGGAGTAAACAGAGCTTGGCAATTTATTCATAGACAGGAGCATGAAATCTAATTGGTGATCGACTTTGGCCAAGAATGTGCCCTTTAAGTTCATCTTTCTGCACAATTCATTTTTTACTTTCAGAAAAGTGAATGCTAATTCCATTAAAGCCATGATTAGACTAAACATGTATAATGCTTGTATTCCAATAAATACAATATGTTCAATACCTTGCTTAATATGAATTCATTGAGGAGGTATTATCATGAAAGAAGCAGTCAGAGGTTGAGATGGGTGAGCTGGTTAAGTCTTGCCTCAAAATGAATCAGAAATGATCTGATCCTTCCCCCCATCAAATCTGGAAATAATGGTTCATTTCCCAAAATAATTTGAGTCTTCGTAAAAACTCACTCAAGCCTGCTCCAAACCAGTCCATAGTCCCAAACAACACTTTCTCCTATGCTTTTGTGACCAGTCTGGGGAAGCCATAGGATGGGTGAAAATGATGGCAATGGAGTGAGAAGGGGAGAGGTTGTTCTACTTCTCCTGCTTCCATTTCACCAGAGACCATGGCAGCGACTTAAGAACTGAGAAGGGTGTTTTCGTCATCATAGCAGACTGCTTCTTAGTGCCCTTGGGACTAGTAGTCTTTTCAAGATGAAGAAAGGTGGGGAAAACAACAAGAATGAAGAAGCCAACCTTCTAGTTCACAAATTCTAGTTCAGTGTCATACCATCTGATGAACTATAAAGCAGTGCTCTGCAGAAGTGAAGCTGCAAGGAGGGGAAAAAAAATCTCTTCTCAACTTTTGTCGCTGTTGCAATTTGTGTGCCCGCTGCCCTAGATAGGGAAGGGAAGGAAAATGCAAGAGATCCAGCAAACGTCTTCATGTGGGGAAGAATTTTGGAGGTTGGAAAAACTCCCCTCTCCTTTGAGGAAAGCTTTTTGAATGAAATTCTTCCCCAAATTTAGTAAAATGTGCAAGTATTTATTTCAAACCAGAGGGCATATGCATTGATATGGATGTCTTCAATTTGTATTCTCGTCAAAACTGGAGTAAAGGGAAGCTGTGGCTAAATGCAACATGTGAAATCTGCATTAATGAAGAATATGATGCACAAGTTTAGCCACTTGTCTAGTCGAATAGGAATACAACGACAACGGCAATTCATAGCTGCATTATGCAAAGTTGCATATCTGCTCTTCGGAATCGGTGTCCTGAACAGTGTGCAGAGAAACAGAAGTAACTACAAAAATAAAAGGCAAAAGTTTTGGTCTTCCCTAATTCTACCTAGTGCTTTTTTTAATGAAACAGTAACACTTATAAAGGAAAAAGTAATGCGTGAAAGCCACATTCTTTTGGAATCAGAAGAAACAAGATGGGGGGAAAAAAACAAGTAGCTGAACAAGAAAACCCAAAAATTTCTGGTTTTCAGAAATAAGAGAAATAAAAAGTACCATTAATTATGATAATTATCTTAGAGAGTACTAGTTCTAAGGACTACTCCTTGGGAACATCTATCATAAATATGCATGAACTTTATATTTAACATCAGCATATCTTGAGAGATACATCAACATTTTAACTAACACTAACTGCGGTAACTACAAGAAAGAATCTTCTGGTACCCTAAAGACAAACAAAATCATTGTTGCATCAGCCTTAGCAGATTATAAACCATGTCAGCAGATGCATGGAGTGAAATCTAGGCAAAATTAGAATAGGTTGGTGTGTGTGCACGTGTGCGGTGTGCATGCAAGCACACTGAACAAGCTTGAAAATATACAGTACAAGATACACATGATGGCAATCTATAATTGATAGCAATCTCTTAGAAATGTTACGTTAATTGACTGTTATATGATTTTAAAATGTGGGCACCCACTTTAGTGGGTAAAAGGCTAGAAATAGTAGAAATAAACAGTGCCTCTGTCTTGATTGGGCCTTGTGGTGATGGCTCCACGAGGGGTCATGGCTGTCTGTTAAAGTGGGTTGCTCCTTCTTTGTAGGTCCAGAGCTGAAGGCCTCAGACAGACTAAAGGGGAAGGGGGTTGCATAAAACATCTCCTTCTCCCCACTTTTGGAGCTCTGTAGGCTCTCACCTGCTCCTGCCTTAAAAAGGGTTTGCTGGCTCCCTCTAGACCCACCTCTTCCTCCCTCCCTGGTATGAAAAAGATGGTTCTGGTAAGATCCTATTTAGAGCGCAATCCTAACCTGGCATTGTGCTGGCGCTGTGCTCTTGTGCTGGACCTGTGTCGCAAACATGCCGTCAGGTGCATCTGCACTGCGGAATTGGTCGCTGGACTGGCACAAGCAGCAGTGCTGATGCACGGGTGCCACCGTGCCCATCAGCTGCACCAGTTGAGTGCCTGTGTCACTCAGCCAGTGCAAGACTGTGCCAAGGGCATGCCAGAGATGTGCCAGAGGCGTAATGAGGTGGTGCCGTAGGCAGCGATGGGGGCAGAGTAAATACATATAATAGCCATTGGGCCATATCTTAACCCCTGTCCCCGTGCTGGGCGGCCCTGATTCGGCCACTTCTGGCCAAATGTGCAGGCCCAGATCCGATCAGCCACATTACATAGAGCCAGCTGGGGCTTACCTTGGGGCAAGGGGAAAACATCCCCTTGCCCAGCAATGAGCAGATGCTGCCTCCTAATGTACTTAGGATGCAGCCCAGCTGCACTGGCCTGGCTATTCCAGGGCAGGTTAGGATTGGACAATCCAAATCAAAGGTGATTAAAAAACCAAACATATTTGAAGACATTAAAAATTGCATTAAAAGCCCATGAGAAAGGGCTGGCTGGTGCGGGAAGGCAAATAATGTTATGCTATATTCACATTTTGCTTATCGTCATGTTTATTGTGCATTCTAATTCAGCCAAATCTCGCTATAGTTACCTGTTGAATTTTTTTCCTATTGCAGAATTGTCACTTCCAAGTTCTTCATCATAATGTCCTAGAATACTAAAATGTTATCCAAATGGTTTCTCAGTGTTACTATTTCTGATGTCAGATTTTTTTTTTTTTTGCATAGAGACTGGGGCCCCAATCCTATTCCTCACCACCAGCGCCAATGCAGCTGTGCTAAGAAGGTCAAGGGGGTGATCAGAGAGCCTGCAGGAGGAAAGTAAAAGTATGTTGTACTTACTTCCTGGTAGTATGCCCAATCCCCAGTAGGTCTCCTCAGATATATGCCACCTATTTTAATGACGAATGTTGGAGGAGAGGAAAAGAGCTGGGAAGTTTAACAAAGAGTGCACCAGTGCCACCAAATCCACCCCCTCCTCACTCCTGTCCACCCTGGTTCCTCCCCCTCCCCATTCAGAAATGCCTATTCCTCCCACATTCCTCTCACCGCCTGCCCCCCACCACCACCACACCTGCCAATGGCAGGCAGTATCTTCACTGCTTGCAAGCATGCATGGCTGCCAGTGATTGTGCATACTAGCAACATCAGTGAGTGTGATGACATTAGGGTATATCTACGACACTCCTGGGTCAGTGCCCGTCCATCTGCTTCTCAGGATTGCGCCCAAAATCATTTACTCATTCTCACGTTTATTAGCTACAGTAAATGACTCTTCAATGGCAATTTAACATTTTTGTTTCTTTTAACGACTGTGCAGCAAATCTCAGTCTTTTGTGATGGTAAAAGCATTGTCTACTCCTTTAAGATAATGTACAATTATTAGAAGCCAAACGACTGCTTGAAAGTGCCCTTTTTGAATTAAAACATCAAATCGGTGCCAATTACCTTGGTTTCAACACAAGGTGTTCTGTACAGGAATTATTTATAACTAGACTGCACAATCATAGTTCAAATTATGCATTAATAATTTGGCTCCCTTTAATTGCATTCTGTTTAATCAATACTGTTTCTGTCAAAGGGTAATAATGGCAGTGCTGCTCTTGAAATGCTGGTCACTTTTCAACTGGCCCAACTTTTCTCCCCTTCTTTTTGCTTTTTTTTTCTTTCCAGTGGAAGAATTTACTTTACAAAATGATGGTATGAGCACCTTTTTTGGTCAGATTTCTGCCTCTGGTATTATATGTTAATTTCCTAAAGTTCTGATGGTCTACAAAAAAACAGCACGCACACACACACACACACACACACACACACACTGTAGAATCATCACAAGGCTGCTTGTTAGCAGCCAATGAAACATTGAGAGTAAAAACTACACCAGAAATGTAAGAATTCAAAATCATATGTTCTCAAAGAAATGTACCAAATGCTTATTATACATGCTCATGTATAAATAATAATAATTAATTAATTGAATATTCACCAGCAACAAAAAATCTATTAAAATTTTTTTGACATAAAAAAGAGACCAGACGTGGCTGCAAATTTCAAAGTCAACTCTTTCCCCATAGTTCTTTCCCACATCTTTGTAGTTCTTTCTTGATTATTTATAATATTCCCTTGCACATTCTTGCCTGCCTTTGATTTACTTACAGCCCAATCCTAACCTCAGTTGGAACAGGCAGCATGCCCACTAAGGTACTCTGAGATGTTTAAATGCTCACCAATTTGAGGCTAAGAACAATGTGTTCCTCAGGAAAGAAGGGACAAGGGATAGAATGTATTGACTTTTATTGAATGAATTCAGACGCTTAAAATATTCATTAGACTTTAAAGCAGCACATAAATAAATAAATTGACAAGTGAGGATACCTACGTTTTAATTCCACTGTGTAAACAAGTTAATAAAAATTACTAGCCCACATAATTCCCTTGTCTACTCACACTCATTTTAGTCATCAATGGCACAAAACAACTATTTTTTACAAACATTCTGAATCTAGCCAACTGAAGGAAATTTACACATGAGAAGCGATTAGCTATTTTCAAGCTTATTATAATTCATTTTATTTCATTATTGTTCTTAGCATAAGCTGGTCAGATTCATTTTCTTTGAACAGGTTGAAAGTTTGCAGAGTATTTTTGAACTATCAGAGTGAACTACCAATAAAGTATGTCCCTCATTTTGCTCTTCTGTCCCTGCAGCAGTTCTAATGCTGGCAGCTACATTGTCTTGGAATAATACATTAAAGACACACAGAAGAACTGGAATTCTTCCATCACCTGATGAGAAGTAAAACAGGCTTCTCAAAATTCAGAAATCATTCCTATTCAGAAACAACAAAGCAAAAACACAAACAAAAAAGTCCCATTGACTTTTCCATAAAGCGGTGTGTGCAGAGCCAAGCATCATTTTATGTTGTTGCTAACACAATTTGTACATGGATCATGCTGAGATGAAAACTCCTCACTAATGTCTAATTTGATTTCCTTATCAGGCTATTAGCGCATTATTAAAAATTCACCACAGGATCTGTCTCCTGTTGATCAACATAATTAAGTTACCTCCTTTTGTTATTTAAAAATTAGAGACTTGACACCTGAAAAAAGCGCTCTGAAAAGAGAGTTATGGAATTAGTGTTAAAGGCTTGGATCTGCCACCACCCCTCTATGTGACAACCAAAGTCACTGAGGGCCCAATCCAATCCTTGGCTGGGCCAGAGCATGCAGTGCCATTGACACAACCTCCATTGCATGCATGGGCATATTAGGAGCAAACAAGATGGCGAGCTGCAGTAACTGGTGGTGTCCAGTGGTACCAATGGTGTCATCTACCCTGCCACTGCTGTACCAATTGTGTGAGAAGAGCGTGGGTCAAAGGAAGTGTTCTGTTCCCAGCAGTGGCCAGGCAGATTCTCCTGGAAAAATCAGAGCGATAAGAGCTTGTTTGTCCCATTAGCACCTGGAGGTTGGAGAGATGTGACTTGTGATCACGGAAGTTCCTTTGAGTCATTTATTTTAAAAGTTAAAAAGGTAATGGTTACCCCACGACCGAATGGTCTACACATGACCGACTGTAGGCGGTGGTGCTCATCTCTGTTTCTAAGCCGAAGAGCCAGCAAATGTCCTAGGACAAGCTTCTGTGGTCATGTGGCTGGCATGACTATACACCAAGGCACACAGAACGCCGTTACCTTCCCACCAAAGTGGTACCTATTTATCTACACACATTTTTACATGCTTTCGAACTGCTAGGTTAGGAGGAGCTGGGACAAGCAAAGGGAGCTCACTTCGTTGCGTGGTCTTGAACTGCCAACCTTCCGGTCAATAAGCTTGCAGTTCAACAGTTTAACCTGCTACGCCACCACGTCCCCACATTTTAAAACTTACATCCCACCTAACTGCCAAGATTTCAGAGTGGCTTGTAAGTAGAAATTAAAACAATACAACATCAAACAGACAGCACACTGTAACTACAGCCACACCAAAACCTGGTCATATTTTTTATAAACATGCATAAAAGGTTGGCCAGAAATGGAGGTCTTAAGATAATAGTGAAATGCCAACAATAAGGTGGCTTCTGCTGCATCACACTTCTGTCCTAAATATAGAGCATTACTGTAACCCACATTGAAGGCGATTGGCAGACCAGTTCTATCCCCCACCATTGTCTGCAGTGCAGCCATGCTGATGGAGAGTGGCCCAGCAGTAGTATGGTGTTTGCACCATCACTGGGCCTTTTACTGTCATAAAAGGCCCATAGGGTTGGGCTGTAAGGCTACAGTGTTACCTGAGTATACAGTTGCAATGTAAGGTTCAGGAAGCATTTCCAAGTTGCACACACAATCCTTTAGGGCAAGTGCTGCACCATCCAGAACTGTCTGGTGTCCTATTGCTGCCCTAGCAGGCTCCTAAGGAGGAGATCCCATCTTGTTTGGACTCAATTTCAGCTTGTTAGCCCTCATCCAGCCTTTCACTCACTGCACAATCCCTCCTGCCGGAAATGGCAGAGTTAAAGTTGGATATTATCTGCATATTACTGACACTGTATGCCCAACCCTAGGATAACCTGTGATTGCCATTTCTAAATCTTTCTTTCACTAATTTGTACAACTGGTTGGCCCTTTTTCATATGTTATCAGACTGTAGCTCAGGTTAACTTCAAAAAAGTGTTGTGTAATAAATAGCTTGGTGGAATAATCAAGCTACATGAACCACAGTCCTATGGAATCTATCTGTTGCTGGAAATCACTACCTCAGAGACTGCAGAGGGGGCGGGTTGCACAACTAAATACTCTCACAAATAAGCCCCTCCCGCATCTCCCTGCATATATAAAACTAATAGATTAACAGCCCAATCCTTTCCGGCACGGGAGCAGAAGATCCTACTGCTGCTGGATCTGAGCAAGCTGGAGGTCTCCTCAGAGGAAGGGGTCATTTGTCCTCTTACCCCAAGTAAAGCTCCAGCCTGCTCAATGGAGCTTCTAGAGTCTGGACCTGCTGCTTAGCTTCTCAGCTCCGTGTCAGGCTTCTGAGCCCCTGCACAGGGCTGGCCCCAGGACTGGCAGGGACCAATGCGGTGCTCATGCAGGGGCCCAACCCTCCCCTATGGCTCCCCACTCATTAGGCAGCAGTGACAAGTCAGACGCTTGTGGTGCTGCGTACAACATGTGGCACCTGGAAATAGTTGATGTCACTGCCAACTACTTCCAGAAGGCCTACTTCAGGCCAAACAGTCTCAGGGGAAGACAGGTGGGCCCACAAGAGCCAACACTCCACTCATGGCATCGCCTTCCCAGTTTGCCAGATTCTGGCTGCTGCAGCAGGTGATCCGTCCACCACC
This sequence comes from Lerista edwardsae, assembly GCA_029204185.1. Taxonomy (NCBI): domain Eukaryota; kingdom Metazoa; phylum Chordata; class Lepidosauria; order Squamata; family Scincidae; genus Lerista; species Lerista edwardsae. The sequence continues at coordinate 3,267,331 of JAJKFI010000034.1, forward strand.
CCAGTGCAGGGGAACTCAGGCCACATTGCCCCAAGGCCAGCCCTGCCTCCACCAGTCGGTTCCACGCCCTGGGCCTGTTCTTCCCCCCCAGTCCTCCTCCATGCCCTCCCGCCACTTTCTCCAATTCCCTGTGCTGTTCAGCACTTTGGCTCTGCCAGTTTCTGGAGTCAATGGCACATTTGTAACACCTACCACCCAGCACTATGACCACGGATCAGGCTGCTCGAAAAGGGGTTCTTAGGTTCTCTCTGATGTGCTAGTTTTTATGCTCAAGTAAGGCTTTTTGGTTAGTAATAAGGGGGAATAGTCTATCTGACTTATCTCCCACCTGCAGAGTGAAAAGTACAGTCCATGGAAAACATTATCTCCTGATTCTGATTCATGTTATATAGGGGTAGCTGGTGAAAAGGAAGCATTAGCCACAATGATCACAGGCATGAGATAATGAGTTCAAAAGCACACTGCTTATTAAACTGCTAAAGAAATTAGTCGTATTTATACTAGTTAAAAATTAATTAGTTGTACTTAGTTAAACTAAGGACCTGTTCACACTTGTGTTTAGTTTCATGTGGGCTCACAGCCAGGCTCCACTTATACAAAAGTTCTAAACAAAATTATTTTTTTTACTGTGAAAACCAGTAATTTTTTTTACATCAATAGTTGCAGAATTGAATTATGACGGCAAAATGTACAGTGGTCTACCAACCAATCCTCCATGAATTTTAATTGTTTGCTTAATATATCTATTACCCAGGAGAAGTTAAAGAGAATCTATACTAATAGTTAGATGTAGCCCAATTGTATCCTTGGCTGGCCTGCAGGTTACACGGTAACTGAAACAGCCACTGCTATATCTGGCTGACGACCAGATCGGCCAGGAGAAGAAAGTAAAAAACAACTTTACTTACCTCTCCAGTCACTCTGTGGCCCCCTATGGGTCTACTCAGCTCTATGCCAGCTTTTTGCTATTATAGATCTGTTAGGGCAAAGGAGGCAGGTCAGGCCTGGGACAGAGGCTCCAGATCTTGTAAATGTCACTGCCACCAAGATCTACCCCTGTCCTGCCTTGATCCACCCAAGCATGGCCTGTCCCTAAAGTCATCATTACTGTGACAATGGCTGTTCTGCCAGTGCACAGCCTCTTGGCCTTTGCACCACTGGACCTGTTCTACAGGCCATTGTAGAGGTGGCCTGATGATGGACCTTTGGAACCCGCAGTGTACTGGGCAGGTAGGGATGGGCCTAAAGAAGAAACACCAGTAAAACACAAGATTTCTATAGAGAAGCTAGATTGGATTGGAACAAGATTTGCAAGAGAGAGATGATGTCTCCAGAAAATTCTGCTAGAGGCTTTTTATGAAGCCAAGAACACTGCTAAGTCCAGTCTTCTAAGATCAGGAGAACAAGCTTCAGATACAATGAAGTGATAATTCCATTAGCAGAAGCTCCAAATTAACATGACTAATAAATATTGGCACCTTTGTCCACAAACCCCACTTTTTACGTATAGGAGAAAGAAAATTAAAGAGACATATTTAATTTGTCTATAGTAGGATTGATATGGCTTTTTACAAGAAATCTAATACTATAGATGGGGGTAGGCTTTGGGGAATTTTTCCTGTGGTTACTGCAATGCCTGCGAGCAGAATGTAAAAATCAAAACATTGTAAATCCAGTAAATCAACAGAAGTATGACATTAGAGAACTGGCAACTTGCAACTCACAGGGAGTTATTTACTGCATGCTGTGCCCATGTGGGCTAGTCTGTGCAGCAATGGCTACAGGGCAAACAGGAATTTGCACAACAGGTGCACCAGGAAGGGAAAGATCCAGCCCAGATGCTGAAACATTTCTTGCAATGTCAACATTCAGAGAGAGAGAGAGAGAGAACTGAATTCCTGGTATATAGAATAACACAAGAATAAAGGAAGAAGCTTGCATAAGCAATTGAGCTTGAGAGCAATATTTTGGGGATAAAAAAGCTGAGAACCACTGAGGATCAGGGACATGTGGTGTAACAGGTGAGGCAGAAATGCCCCATCGTTCTCCATGGGAAAGCATTGCAGCTGCTGCCCCATTTGCTTTCACCCAAGGAGTCTCTCATTACACCTGCTTTCTTGGTAGGCCTCATGTAGGCCAGCTGTGGCGCTTTTCTATGGACAATGATAGACATCACCTGCTGCCCCCAAGCTGTATGTCCCTGCTGAGGATTAAGTGGCAGGAAGTGTGGTCTGGAGGTTGAGCTGTTGCCTTTGCCTGAAGATGCTAAGCAGGATCAGCCTTGGATTGGCCATGGATGGGAGACCGCAAGTCATTGACAGAGCTTGTGGAGGAATAGGAGAAGTGTGGAGGAGTCAGCTGACAAAAGAACTGGACAAGGTGTGATCTGTGGTGGACCGTGAAGGCTCAGAAGGTACAAGAGTGCAGCCAGGATCATGACCACATATTGAAAGGGAAACATCTGAAGAAATTGAGGGTTCTGTGAGTGTACATAGAACAATAATTGTAAAAACCCCAATTGAAAAATGGGGTTTATGAACAGCCTGCCCATGTAAGCCGCCTTGAGTCCAGTGAAATCTGGAGAAAGGCAGTATAAAAATACATCAAATAAATAAATAAGTGAAGAGAAGCCCGGTCCAGTAAGAGCCAAATGTCATCCAGTAAGGGTTGGTGTTTCAGGGTTTGGCCTGCTGTGACTTTTAAAAGGTTTAAATAGCAGCCACGCTTGCATACTTGGAGAGATGTTTAGCACTTCCTGCTTGCACTATAGTCCTTCTAAAAATGTCCCCTCCCCTGAAACTGCCATTTTCTTGGAGAAGGAAACTCTCGTTGTTGTCAGTAGACATCAATGACTAACAGCAGGCCAACGGTCCAGGCTAAACTGCAGCTCCAGAGGCAGGGCTGCTCCATCCATGAGGCCAACTGAAATGGTCACCTCAGGCAGCAGATGGTGTCTGGTGTCCATCTTTTTCTGCATAGTTGTTTCCACTCCTCCTATTCCCTGGATTGGAAAAGGAAGTGGAGACAAAGTGGAAGAGGTAGTATAGAGGAGAGGAAAGTGCTGAGCCAGAACATTGGTGAAGGGGAGGAGCAGAGGCTGGCACATCTTCAGGTAAGGGGGCCAGCAGTTGGTATGCTGCCTCAGGTGTCAAGAGATCTTGGGCTGGCCCTGCTTGGTGGACCATTTTTATCATTTTTGTGAGCACAGCTAGGGGAAAAGATTAAATTCCCCTATTACACCATGGAACATAATTGTCTACCGTTCACAGCTGCTACTTAAGGCGGCAATCCTATCCTCACCTAGCTGGGAGTAAGTCCCATTGTCTATAATGGCACTTACTTCTAAGTAGACATGCATAGGATTGCTCTCGGCGTCTTTCAAACTATGGAGGACCAAATTACACATTTCATATATTTCACGTAGTTTCTTCTTAACGTTGTAGTAGTATAACGTGATCTGTACTGCTTCTCTCTAGGGTAGCAATGTTTAATAGTGAAAAAAGTAGTTGATACTTTCTAAGTGTCTTTCCATCATTGTATTTTATATTTTGTAAATTATAACTATTTTGATGTTTTGTGATTATCCTGAGCATTAAAAGTGGAAATTGTTTTGTATTTTTGTGAAGAAAGAAATGTCAAGACTGTTTTGTCAGTGAGAGTGAATCATTGTGCGTATAAGGGATGCGTCCCTTTAAATACTGTCCTGCATTGTGTGATTTTATCAGGGAGTGATAAAAGCAAAGGGAAATTAATGCTTTACATAATGTGTTGGAAGTTACAGTGAAGTGGAAACAGCATAGCAGATGTGGCAATTGTGTCATCTATAGAGATTCTGAATGGTGTTAAAAATGTGACAGGCATGCCAGAACACAGCATTTTAACATACAAAGCTGCCTTACTGAATCTGCCTAGGCTTACCAGATTCAAACTGGGACAAAGTACCTATACGTTTAATCACTGTATAGAAGCGGGGAATGTGGGCAGGTGCAGCTCATCATGGAAGGGTTTCAAAAGCTGCACCTGCCCAAATTCCCTCATCTCCACAGTGGTAAAAGGGATAGGTACTCTGTCCCAGTTTGAATCTGGTAACCCTAAGTCTGCCCATTGACTCATCTCAGTATAGTATCCTGATAGCCACCCTCCAAGGTTTTGAGAACATTTGTTTCCTTGCCCAGGAGTAAGCCCCCAATGTCCCAATGGGTCTACCCAGACTGTGCCAGTGATTTTGCTGGCACAAGTCTGAGATGACTCAGGAAGGGGACCGGATATCAGCAGTGCCACTGCTGCCAACACTTCTCCTTTCCCTACCTGCCCTGGTCTCCACCCCATTACTCCTCTCCTGTTCTTGCCCTAATGGAGGAGGTGCCAGATCTCACACTGTTGCCTGCACTTGAGTGGCCAGGTCCAGTATGCTCCTGAGCAGTGGCGGACCTGAGGGGAGGCAAGGGTGCAAATTCCCCCAGTGCTGGCCTGGGGGAGGACGGTGATGCTGCCGCCTGCCCCCTACCTGCCTCCGCCCCCAAGGCCCAGGTTGCTCTAGGAAGTGGCTTCCACTGCAAGGTCTTCTCAGAGTGACCAAGCATGCTCCAATGGACCCCTGCCCCTTCTCAGAGGGGCTAGTGGCGCTTCATAGCTGTGTCTGGCTGCACCGAGAAGCGGAGCCTACCCCAGACTGATGAGGGAGGGACAGTAGGTTTCATGTGTGTTTTTTTTTTAAAAAAATGTTACTTGTGTTTAATAAAGCTAAACCCAACCCATGGTCTGGTGTCTTCATTGGGGGTGGGGTGGGGGTGCGAGGGTAATAGTATACTCAGAAAGATATAATAGGATATTCAGATGCAGGGGGATGGCCGCAGGATGCAAGTACCTTGTGTCTTGTGTGTTCCCTGAGACATCTGGTGGGCCACTGTGTGAAACAGGAAGCTGGACTAGATGGGCCTTGGCCTGATCCAATGGGGCTGTTCCTATGGATCTGTCCCAAACAGAGTTCCTGCCAAGCCAGCACTATCCAAAGTCTGCCAGCCCACCACACCCTACCACACTACAGTCGAAGTGAGAGCCTTCCAGAAGTGACTGGCAATTATGTCATTGCCGGTTACTTCTGGATGTGCAGAAGGCCTACAAACACAGGAAAAAGGCTCAGGATGGGCAGGAAGGCCCTTAAGAGCATGTAAAAACCACATGCAGGACCTTTCCTCACTGTGTCAAGTCTCCTACCACTGTTTTCAGATGTCCCATGCAGTTTTGAGGGCGGAGGATGAGTGGCCCAGAACACTTCAGCGAGTATTGTGATGCAGGTTAACAACCCTGCTCTAAGCTGTGTGTCTCGAATTCAAGCTCCATGTAGCTAGCACGTCAACCCAGTAGTTCAGTGTTGACATGATGCCATTGTCAAGTGTCCAGATATTGGTTTGCAACACAGTCACGACACCACGCAGGAAGAGAAATTGTCCACACACCGGCACATAGGTTGCACAGGTCCCAAGAACAATTATTGTTGAAATATGTCCCTTACTACAATGCTCTTACTAACACATCAAGAGAAAAAGACACAATAAGGTGAAAGTCTGTAAAAGAAAGCAGGGAGGAAAGGAGAATGAGAAACCAATTAGAGTAGAACTTTAACGGCTTTTGAATAAAAAAATAATATAGACCGGCCTGACTTTCAGATCTGTCAATGTTCTGGTTTCCAATTAGACTTATTAGTGGGAGATCCCAATAGATGGGTGAGAGTGAGAAAGAGAGAGAGAATTTTTGATATAAAATCATGACTATCCTTTAAAAGTATACCTGGAAGGTTGTGCATTTTGAGCAAGAATGAACGTATGATTGACATTCTGCATAAGTACTTTGAAAACCAAGCCTTTGACCTGTCATTTCTTGGAAACCCTATTATAAAAAGTGACACCCATACCTACTTCTTACACCAGAGAGACAAGCTAATTTCTCTCCCAACCAACATTAACGATGGTGAATTTTCGTATGACATGCCTTGCTGAAGGAACAAATACTGCTTCTTGTTGTTGTTGACATAGGAAGGAGCTCTGCGTGCATACTTTGCGAAAATCTAAAATGCCTAGAACTGGCATCACCGCATGAATACATCAAATGTAGCAAGTGATGCCTGGAACAATACTGAGTAAGACTAGCCTCTGCAATGTAATCAAGAGAGTGCATATTAATGACAGCATTAGAAAAAATCCCGCCTGGCTAAGCACATGAATGTAAAACCTAGGACAGTTTACTATTTTTTTTTTTTGCTCCTGTTCTAAAAAATTCTACATTTTTTTTATTCATTTGTATGTATTCATACCTAGAAGGTGCAAAGCAAAATTACCAGGAGTGTATGGATATGTATGGCTGGGGTTTGTTTCTGTGTTAAAAAAGTAAAAATGCAATCTATAATGGGAAGAACATCAATGTGCAATTAATAAATCTGTCAATGGAGATGATTCATTTTAGATCAGGTGTCTGAGAAATGATTGCTACATTTGATTGCTATAATTATCAGTATGGCTAAATCAAAACGACTCACCTAGTTTCAGGTTCATTTTCACAAGTGTCGAAAATACATTGCATTTTCCACAAGTTTTCAAGATGTGTGCATATGCCTGTGTTGTTTTGATGTTGTTCAGCCTTCAGTTGTTCTCGTGCCCATTCTTCTTTGCCCTCACTGTGCTCAAACTGACAACCATTTAATCTGTGGGTGTGTGATCCAAATAAATTCATCAATGACATCTCTCAGCACGGACATAAGCAAATCATATGGAACAGTACAGCCACTTTAAAGAAGACAAATGAGATGGAGAACAGAGAAGGAAAATCAGTCAGAAATTAAGCAACAGCCAGAGAACAAAAGGACTATTCAAATGTTTGGCAACTGCCGTATTTTTTTTAATAGTTTGGCTGTGCTGAGAGGCTCTTTTCGGTAGCGAAACCGGAAAATATTTTGAACCTTTCCAATTATTAATAACATTTGTATAGCTTAGCAATTCTTCCATGCACTCAAGAGAGCATAGAAACTGTCTCCAAGATTTCAGTAAGGACAGAAATGTGGAAGAACAATAAACAGGTTCTGCAGGACCTGTCAATTACATTCACTCTGCCCAGTAGAGTTTAATGATGGAGGGCTGTCAGACAGAGGCAGTATGGAGACTTGTAGCAGACAACTTTGCTCTAAATCTGACTCCTCGTGACCTTGAGCATGCTTTATTTAACGTTTCCATAACTTTGCATATGTTCATCCTTGAGATTTCCATATGTTTCAGTTGCTAAAAATGAAGGCTTTTCCAAATAAGCACCATCATTTTAAAATACCTTAAGGGTTTTCTAAGTTATTCTACAGTCTAAGTTACGGTAAGTGCTTATTCCAGTGGTTATCGAACTTTGTCAACTGGCAGCTCCCTTGACCTACTGGGCCATAACTCTATATTAGGGCTACAATCCTATATTGTACAGGGCGGCAGGTTATCATGAGGATTCTGTGGTTGCCCTGGCTGACTTCCCAGGGATCCACAGTTTGCAAACCATTGGCCCCATTTGCTACCATGGGTATTTTTGCGCAAAAGTCTTTTGCCTTTTGAAACATGTACAGCCACTGCCCTTCTCAGGGCAATTATGTTTTTGGAACCATGTCAAAGTGTTCCCATATACCTGAACTGAAACTGGTGTTTTTGCCCGCCAATGGTACTGAAAGTTTAATGTTTACTGTCCAAAAATGGTGTGCTATCCAAGGTACTGCGTATCAATTTCTATGGACGTGTTGAAAAAAAGCTACCTTTATCCCTGAAAAACTCATTGTTCACTGAGCATACAGCTTGCTTACTTCAGGAATTTCCAGAAGGGGGCCCTAGAGTACAAATCCTGAAGTAAGAAGTTCATTCTTGCAAAACTGAATTTTTTGCAGAGGCTTGAGTGCTACAATTTGGCTAATTAGGTCTTTTGCAGACTTCTGGTACTTGTTTTACACCCCCCTAATGAGATGGAGACAGAAGTCTTCTAAACTTTCCTTGACCCTTCTCTGCCTTATAAACATGTTGGGAAAAACCCTATTTTTTCAGAGCTGGCTTCTGCAGCTTGCAGCTTCAGAACTGATATACTGATATAAGGTCAACCTTTCACCCACCCCAGCCCTAGAACAAGCTGTGGAGAAAAAAAAAATCTTTCTCATTACATTGATTTGTCCTCTAGCAGCTACAGAGGCAAGAAATAACCCTTTAGTTGCTACAAGGATGATTCCTGTGTGAAACAAAGCAAAATCATCAGTCCCATCTCCCAGCATTGGACTGTGTCCAGATGCTGATTTGGAGGAAGCGTATTTGAATCTTCTTCTGTGTTCTTGCACCATTGACAAGACTGATTGTACAACTAATATAATTTATTACCAGTATGTGTCACTGAGTGTCACTAGCCTGAGGAACTCTGAGGCCTCCTGAGGAACTCTGAGGCAGTGAAGCAACTAAGTGCCCAATCCTGTTCAATTTTTCAGTGCTGAGGCAGCCACAATGAAACCCCAAGGTAAGAGAATAGTTGTACCCTTACCTTGGGGAGACTTCTGTGACTGTCCCCACACTGCAGGATGCAGCACATGCCTCACTGGTACAGCTGGATCACCACTGGAAGGATTGGGCCCTAGGTACTCATGCCAGTGCCTGCAACCTGGGTCATGAGTGCACAGAAGCACCATCATGGTTTTTTTTTTCCCTTCAGCCAGTAGGTAAATGGTAAAGCTACAGTTTATGACTGAAAGCAAAGATGCATCACAGATTGTGGGGAAGTATGGCACAGTAAAGCTATGGCACAGTAAAGTTTCCTGCCATGGTGCAAGAACAGGATGACCCTCACATTGAATAGTGATTACATTGAAAAGCAGATTTTTCTAAATGTCAATTGTCAATGGCAATTCTCAGTCATTACAAAATGAATGGAAAGCTAGTGTTTTTCTAGGAAGAGCATTTGCAGCTTTCTGGCCTATTGTCTTCAACTAGATATCTCATCACAAGCCTGTCTTTCACAATAAATGATGTGAATCCTTGTGGAGTATAAAAAAAACATTTTCTCTGTTGCCACATGCAATAATTTATTCTGTCTCTGAAGACATCAGAACAGTAGAAATAACACAGGAAAATTAGGAGATATGTGTCTCCTCTATATTTTCACCTAACTTGTCCCCCAAAATAAAAAGATAGTTAGCCTCTATAAAGAAACCCCACGTTAGCCCAGAGTTTGAATGGAAGTACCCGCGTTCCCTACCATCGGCGGATTTGCGCGCCAATTATTTAAAAAATTATTACAGGTGCTAATTGTACCTGAAAGCTTTAAAGTAGACTCAGTGAGAAAGGTTAGCCCCTGCCCTAACACAGGAAGCTAAAATGGCAACTTTCATTTCAGATTTGGGGGGGGGGCCCAATCAGATTCAGAAACGGCACCCCATAAAACAAAAAAACCCAAATTCTGCCCCTGTTTTTTAAATGATGACATGGGTGGACAGTCAAAACAACTGTACCTCTAAAAAGGTCTATCCTTACACTGTTTACAGAGCAAGTTTCAGGTAATTTGGTGCAGCCACTTTTTGAAAATCTCTAAAACATTAATTGAAATTAATTGGCGGGTGAATTCACCAATGGTAGTAAATGGCTTAAACCTTTAAAAGTAAATAGTACCACTATCTGTGGTACCACTAAGTGGTGCCACTAAGTACCACTGCTTTGAACTGTGCATAGACACAAGTTGGCAGTCAGGGCAGTGCACAGAAAATCTGAGTTGTATGCATTTGACAATTGTCCACAGACAAAGGACAGGCTGTCTTGCTCTGTACCACCTGAAGCTCCTGTATACTTGTCACAAAGCAGCCCACACTAGAATGTGTTTCAGTTTTTAAAAAAAATGCCAGGAGATTATGGAGGCATGAAAAAAATCACCACGCCTGTCTTTCCAGGCTGCAGCTACTTATTTTGGTATTGCTGCAATTTGAGCATCCAAGATCAAACTAAAGTCCTGTGCTATTCCCTAGCTGCTGACTGGATTTCCTACTTGGGGGTAGGTGCCATCAAGAAAAAGATAGTGCCCTAGTTCCTGAGGGCTAGGATTTCAAAGCACCACCACTTTCATCTTGTTGGTTTCACTCCCTTATAACCATGCAGAAACTGACATGCTGCACAGCAGACTCTCCCATTTGGTGTGTCCAACCAGACCGCCTCTATATTTACACCAGTGCAGAGCCCCAGATGACCGCTGCAGCTCTAGCCTGGTTTCTGCTCAGACAGGAAACCTATATCTGTGCTGCACTTTCAGGTGGAAACACTCAGGACAAAATGTTCTTCCACATACATTCCCAGGACATTACCAAATAGATGTCAAGACTACTGCCAGGATAACACTGTTGGGAAGCATTCAGGCATTTGATTCTCCATCTGCAGATGGATGTAGTACAGCCCAGACACAGGCTTACCACCTCAGTGTGTCCAGAGGTGTACCTAGAGGGGGATCACAGCACTAAGGTTTGCAAGCAACACTCCCCCTCCTCTTTAGAACCATTCCCAGCAGCTAGAGCACAACAGAGGCTACGTAGGCTCCAAATGGCTCCGAAAAGGAGCGGGAGCTGCGGCTTGCAAAACTTAGTTCTGTGATCCCCCTCTAGGCATGCCTCTGCGTGTGTCCATCAACTTTAGGGTGAGAATACATGATTTTGGACCCAAAACTTCTGTCTGTCTGTCTGTCTGTCTGTCTGTCTTGTTTGTTTCTTTATGCTAATTGACTACTTCCATTTTAACCAGGGAGGGAACACTGGAAAAAAAAATGACTATTCTTTAATCAGGCTTCA
>JAJKFI010000034.1:3283152-3310466 GCA_029204185.1 Lerista edwardsae
AGTGAGTGGGAAGAGAAAGTGTATAAAGGGCAGAGCAACAGGGGCAGGGTCAATGGGGGGGTCCAGGCGGTCACAGGGACCAAGGCGGCAGCAGAGCCACTGATGGGGACACCCACCCACCTGAGCCATTGCCTGCCATTGGGAGGCTTACACCCCCCTCTGAAAAGGATATTAGCATGGCTTCCAGTTCTCATCAAAAACCATAAGCAATGCCTAAAACATTTCCAGAGGATGGTGTAAGCCTCCCAATGACCCTTGGAGCAGCCTTGAGCCACAGAAGGCTCCGGGCAAGTTGGGAGGGTAGGAGGCAGAGGCAGCAGCAGCGGGCAGAAACTGGAGGGCAGCAGCCTGCAGTCCTGGCCTGGGGCAGCTCATGGGCCAGGACTGTGACTCTGGGGCAGCTCATGGGCCAGAGTGAAGATGCAATAGGCCAGTAAATTTTGACTACTAGTGATACATCACAGTATGGTAGATGGGACTTGGCTTCACTGCCATGATGACCAACCCTACTAGAAATGGCTGAGGCACAAATGGGAATGACATTGCTTCATCAAATCAGGTACAGCTTGGAGAAGGTGGGAGCAAAGAAGACATCAGGTAACAACAGATCAGAAGAAGCCTCTTCCTTGCTGTACAGACCATTTGGGGCAACCTGCTCACTACTGCATGCAAGCCTGGTCTCTGGTGGCACCTGCAAATGGTGGCACTTGGAAAAATTGAACTTGGGAAAGCCCTGGTCTAGGCAATCAAGCACTTTCTTTCCTTGCTTGCTATCATCCTGGATAATGGGCAGGAAAAGGATGCAGAAGCAAGACGCGCATAACCATGGACCCTGAAAATGGGGCACTGGTCAGACATGCCACCTCAGGCATGGTGGCATGGTTTGGGCCATTCTGCCCCAGCTAGAAATGTGGCTGCACCACCTACCATGGAAGCCTGCCTATGTAATTGCTACTGCCCCAATAAACAAAGGGAAAATGTTTAAACCAGCAGCAATGAGACTACAGCTTTCTTATGGGAAAGACCTATTCCTATGAGATGGATATTCCGGGACTACCTCCTTTCCAGGATGAAAAGCAGATCATGACCCAGCACAATGAAACCTCTCCAGCATTTTCTGCCTGTAAAAACAGTTTGTGGGAGGCAGCATTCAGAGCTGAGGTGTTGTTTTTTTCCACCCAAGAGAAACATCTCTGGGCAAACAAAAATTGGTGCTGAGTTTTGCTAATGCCTTTTAAAAATCAAGGCATATAAAAGTACCACAGCACATTTTCCATTCCAGTAATTTAAGGCTTATTGGCTTCTTTGTTCCACCAAGGCACTATAACATCATGACAAAGAACAGCTGAGGGGAATGAGCACACAGATGAAGGCGGAATTATGGTTGGCCAGTTTAGTAACTATATAGGCAGCGATGGGATTAACAAACGACCTGGGGGAACACTGGGCGGGACGTACGCGGAACTCCCGCGCAATTGTCTGCCTGTCAGTTCCGCCCCGCCGCCTTCCCCACCGCCGCGCGAGCCGCCCAGGCCTCAGAGGGGGCGCCTGCTCGCCTGGGGGGGGCCCCTGGGTGCCCGGCCACACAGCGGTGGGGCGTGCCAACCGGGGGCAGCGGACCCAGCCCCACGCAGCCGGCGGGGATGGCGGCGGGGCGGAACAGACGGGCTGCCAATTGCGCGGGCTGCCAATCTCAGGCTTCCAATTACGAGTACGTCCCGCCCAGCGTTCCCCCAGGTTGTTCGTTAATCCCATCACTGTATACAGGGAAGAAAGAAAAAGAAGCACAAGAAATGTTTGTATGCTCAAAGATACCCAGAGGGTGGGGCAATTTTTAGTGCCATCATACCAAGAAGTGTAACCTGAAAAGTGATTTACCTCATTGTTGCTGAATAGTAGCCCTTCCATATTAAGGCAGGCAGAGGTACTCAGGGGATTTCAAAAGCAGCTATTTCGTGCATAAATCACACACCTCTCAACATTTCGTGGGAAAAAATACGAATATTCTTGTGAATGGAACTGACCTCTTTTTCATACAAAAGAACCAGTGCCTGACCACCCTCCCTCTCATTCATTTATTCTGCAATAGCCTGTCTGTCAGCGATTTCAAAAGCAAAAGCAGCATTTGTTTGTTGGGTTACACATATACTTGAAAAACACAATAGTGCGCTAATGTTTTCAACCACCTCTAGCTTGCCTTAATATTAACAATGTAAATAATGGCAGGCCATGCAGAACATGAGGCCTGAATGTCCACACATGTTTGCTGACATGCAGTCCTCCTAGTTCAAACCAATTTAATGTCCAAGGACCTGGAGGAGGTGCCTAAAACCTGAAAAAAAAGTCAACTCAGGCAGTTCACACAGAGGCAGGGAGCGAGGGAGCAGGGATTGAGCAGAACAAGGCAGGGGTGGGTGGGACTGGGTGGCAATGGGTGCGGTGAGGAGGATGGATTGGCCTAGTAAGGCCTGGTTTGGCAGCAGCAGCAGCACCACCGGCAGAATCTGACCCCTCTCTTTACCCTGATCCCCCTTCATGGGTCAACATGGCTTGCACCAGTGATAACCAGTGGGGCCCACCTTGGGGCAAATGAATAAATGTTCCTTTATTCTAAAGAGGTCTTCCAAGGCTTGGACTTCAAAGACCGTGGTAATATGTTACAGTTGTGGATTGCCTGCACTAGCAAGGAGTTGGACTTGATGACGTGTAGGGCCCTTCTCGCTCTATGATTCAATTATTCTTTGAATTCTACCACCTCCTTCTGCTGCATAGACCAAGAGATCAAAGAGAATGAAAGGACCAGATTCAAATCCTAAGCAAACATCTATAAATATGTATGCTGTCCTCACATACAAGCCACTTTGTGAGAAGAGATGGGAGGATGTGAAACAAAGATCACAGTTCAATGAAGATCCTTAATTGATTTGAGTGCCCATAGTTGGAGGAAGCAACTGGAAGAATCAATTAAAGACTAGAGATGAGTTTTGGCAAGCAACAAACCTTTTGTAATGAAGCCGAGATGAGGAATACAAAATGAAATTAAAGAGAACGACAACATTGCTAAGTAGAAAGGTTATTTGTGCATTTCACCATTGTTTGTTTTCCAGCTTCAGTCTGCATTCCATTTCAGGGTTTCAAGGTTCTTATTCTCAGTGGTAATTAAGCACAATATTAAATCATGACTGGATTTAACATTACCGTCGTACTCAAGGACTGCATTGCTTTGTCTAAGACTGGAAAAGAACTCTCTCTCTCTCTCTCTCTCTCTCTCTCTCTCTCTCTCTCTCTCTCACTCTCTCTCTCTCTCTCTCACACACACACACACACACACGAGAGAGAGAGAGAGAGAGAGAGAGAGAGAGAGAGAGAGAGAGAGAGGGTGTGAGTCAGGTGCGGGCCCAGCCAATGGGCTGGGGACAGAGGTGGAGGAGTGCTGCCCACTCCCCAGTTTCCCCACCCCTCACATGGCTCCACCACATCCCCAGGTCATGCCAGGCTCCATTTTGGAGGTTTGCAGAAGCAACAGTGGACAGGCGGGCCTCCAAGAGGCAAGCCGTCTCCCGCTCCACCAGAGCTGCGCCTGGGGCATTTGACCCCACTTAATAGTAGGACTGGAGAGAATATGAGGTCTTATGACAGGTGAGGCTTACATATTTTATGATCCACCAAGCGAAGCCTTCAGTTACCTGTCAGGTGTTTGAAAAAGCGGAACAGAATTCCTGTTCTGGGGTGAGGAAATGGCCCATTCGAGACCTCTGGGAATGCCCCTCCTACTCCCGGAGGCAGGGCCGGCTACTCTTTTGAGGCATCTCCCTGTAGAAGGGTTTTCTGTCCCCAGTACGGACTGACAAGCAGGAAAAACCTGCACTTAAGTTCTGAAAAAACCTAAGGAAACTGAACAGGCAGATAAATGAGGTCCTGAAACCAGGGACCCAACCGAACATGTGCCAAACAGAGAAAGACACAACACCAAGGGAAGGACGATCGGTATCCCTACCCCCCAGTACCCCCACCAACCAAACCTGTTCCTGAGCCAGGTGAGAGGTGGGTCGAATGGCCCCCTTTCCTCACCCCAGAACAGGAATTCTCAGGTAAGAAATTCCGCTTTTCTCCAGGAGGAGGAATGGGGGGGGCATTCGAGACCTCTGGGATTTGCCAGAGCAGTACATAAGAGGGCGGGATCAGGCAAAGATATCATCTAGACTCCTGCCACCTTCTGCAGCACTTGCCTGCTGAAACTGGCCTCTGTGGATGCTGCCAGATCCACCCTATAGTCAGTGGTGTCATCTAAATGATTTAAGAACAGGTACTCACTTTTGATTGACACGTGTCGGGACCCTCCCACCAGAAGTGACATCATAAACCGGAAGTGATGTCGTGGCAGGAAGTGACATAAAAAAGCCCTTTTTGAGGCCTCAGACAATTTTAAACTGACCCAACAGTTGCAACAGTATTCCACAGCACCCCCAGAACATGTTAAGGAGGCCTGGCATCATGTTAAAGTGACCCAACAGTTCCAAAACCCCAGAGCAGCTCATTTTTCAGTGGCAAGGCAAGGCAAGGCTCTGCTCGCTGCCTGCCTGCCTGCCTGCCTGGCTCTGAGAATGTGCAGGCAACTCAAACATGCAGGAAATTCAAATGTTGCAGGGGGCGGAGTCGACGAGTGGGCGGGCGAGTGGGCGGGGCCAGCCATAATCCTAGAAACCGGTACTCGCGTACCCCCGCGTACCCCCTGCATGACATCACTGCCTATAGTGCCTTGTGAAGTTATGAGCCGAGGACCAGGTAGCTGCTCGGCAAATTGCCACCAGGCGTTTCAAGGCGTGTCCTTGGCTGGCTTGGAAGAACTGGATCCCAATCCAGGCTGGCATCCTTTGGACTGAAACTTGGATTTGGACCACTTGGGCTTCAGCCTGTCTCGATCTCTGGGTTGATTGTCGCCTCTGAAGGAACGAAAGGACTGCGTCTTGGCCCTAGAAGATGGAAGAACTTTTTTCTTATCCTTGCTCTCTATAAGCACCTGCTCCAGGGCTTGGCCAAATAGTTTGGAACCCTGGAATGGAACTGCTACTAATCGGGCTTGCGACCCCGCATCCACATCCCAGTTGTGTAGCCATACATCCCTTTGCGCCACCACATTGGCCGCCATGGCTCTGGCATTCAGCTGGAGAGCGTCGAAAAAGGTGTCCGCAGAGAAGGCTGCTGCGAGCAAGCTCTTCCTAAGCATGCTCTTGGCTCTGTTGGATAGCTTCGGATCTTTAACAAGCTGATCTACCAAGAGGTAAGCCGCCTGGGCCATCATGGAATTGGTACTGAGGCGTGGAAGGCTCCTGCTGACAACTGGAAATCCCTTCTCATGGCGGTCTCAACACGCTTGTCGCAGGGGTCCTTGGGCCCTCCCTTCCCTTCCGATGGGATGACAGCTGTGGAAGAGAGGGCTGCCACCGGGGAGTCCACCGAGGTGACCTGTAGGAGCGACCTGACCTTTCAGGCAGAGAATGAAGTTTATTGACAATGCGAGAAAAATGCTTAGTGGAGGTGGGAGTTTCCACTCAGATTCTAAGGCTTGCCTGAATTCTTCCAGAAAAGGAGCAGCAGTGGGTTTTGCTGAGCCCTGTGGGAATAGCATGCTTGTAGAGGGCTGTGCGTCCTGGTCTTGAGCAGGCTCCAGCTTAAGTGCCTTCTCCACCTTGGAAATAATGGGTGGGAACAGGTTAGCGGGGAACAAGCAGTCAACTTTCTGCTCCTGTTCCTCCTGCTCAGAGTCCTCAGACAGCTCGCCATACTCCCTAGTGAATCTTTCTGAGGACAGGGACTGGTCAGATTTGCTAGAGGAGTAGAGTGCTCTGTGCCTCCTCTTCCGAGCCGCTTTCTTAGAAGTCTTGCGTCTGTGCCGTCTTTTGGACTCTTTTAGGGAGCGCCTCTCCTCCTCCTCCGACTCGGAGGATGGCATGGCCTCAGAGCTAGACAAACTAGGTGGACTAGGGGAACACTTGCGCTTGGCCTTCTTGCCCATGGCAGCCAACACCCGCATCTGGCATGCTTTGTCCCCAGGATTAGGCCCCTTATTGGCTCCCTCTGCTTCCATGGCCACCCTGAACATCTGACTGAACTGGTCCTGGGTAAACGGAGGTGGGTTCTGGCCTGGCAGCCCCCCCCCCCTTCGCCCAGGGGAGGCCTCCCTGCATCCTGGCTGTCCGTCATTCCCTCCTTCTGCAACTGCTGAGGTGTTCAGAAAAGGGCGGGAAAAACCAATCCAGGTGGCAGGCAGCTCAGGCTCTGTTGCTCTGTCGGTTGCGGTGCTCTGGAGCAGGCCGAGAGTGCTGCCGTGCTGCCGTCGGAGCCATGCCACTGCCCTCCCAAAGAAACGCAGTTGCGGCTGAGCAAGGGAGAAAACCCCCGGGCCCTAGGCTGCTCAGGGTTCGGCAGAGAGCACACGGTTGCTCTACCGCCCTATTCGCTTGCTGCCGCTGTGCTGCAGCGATGACTGGAGAGCCGCGCTGCTGCCCTCCCAAAGGGACGCGGTTGCGGCTTGGCACTAGCGAGGGGAGGGAGAAACCCCGGACCCAAGGCCACTCGGGGTCTCCATGGAGTCTGCGGTGGCAGCCTGACTCCCCCACACCTCCGCTTAGCGCGGAGAGGCCCCATGCGAGGGCGCACTCCGGACCTCACGTCTTCTCCCCTCCTCCTATCGAGATGCGGCCGTGTCTCCTGGGCTCAGAGGGACCTGTCTCCCTCCTGTCGATCCTCTGTGGGAAGGGGAAAAAAGACACACGAGGGGGACAGGAGAGGAAGGGTAGACTGAAGACAAACAAGGGAGAAAAAGAGGAAGAAGAAAAAAGGCCTCAAAATCCAAAAAAACGCTGAGCTCTGTGGAACTCGGCAAACAACCGCCCCGTCCCTTAAGGAGGCAGGGCCGGACTGGGGATGGGAAGCCCTCCTACAGGGAGGCACCTCAAAGATTAGCCGGCCCTGCCTCCTGGAGTAGGAGGGGCATTCTCAGAGGTCTCGAATGCCCCCCCCCTATTCCTCCTCCCAGAGAACCTCCCTATGTTTGCAGAGCTGGTATAGCAACAAATAACATAAATGGCTGATGGTCTATAATTGTTTTGGTAGATCATAAGCCAGGCTACTCTGGATAGAACATGTGCACACTCATTCCATTTTGCTTGTTATTATCTCCACTCAAATAGGTGTGGCTAATTTTTAGGTGCTTGAAAAATCCACCGACAACCAAGATTTGAGTGTTACTAATACTATGCAGCAATTTTCACCCTATGTGACGCAGTACATTGGTGTGCTGTGAAAGGTGTGCAGGCGTTCTGTAGGAGTTTGGGAAGTGTCATTTATTAGTAGGGCCACCATTGGGGGATGTGAGCCCCCACCAGCAGCATGAAGCACCTTGTCAAAAAACTGATGGTATATGCCTTGACAATGTTAGTGACTTTTCAGTGTGCCTTAAGTTGAAAAGGTTGAAAACCACTGACTTAGAGCAAGTTTAAAGCATTGTGTGACAAGTACATTACAGGGGAGGTTGATGACAGGTGCCAAACAGGATCAAAATAAATGTAAAATGTGAGTGTGCACCAAAGGCAATTCTGTCTCTCAAACCTTCAGCTCCATGGGAAAAGCACTCTCCCACGGCAGTTTAATCTACTGGTTGTGAAGGGACAGGAATGCTTTTCAGCGAAGTAAGGTTTTAAAATTAGCACAAGACTGAAAACTGCTTCCTCCACAATTGTTCATGTTTACGGTAATGGAGCTGTTATACAAAGCAAGCTGGTAGTACAGTGGTACCCCTCATCAATCTCCCTCTGATGTATACATCATACAGTGCTGTAAGCCTGCTCTAAATAGTAGGGGCAACACTCAAATCAACTTGCAGCAAGCCTTAACGAAGCCCTTATGAATTTCATAAGGGACCGACGGATATTTTTAACTCATGTAGAGGCTCAGAGGAAATGGCAAACAAGCTGTTCTGAGACACAAGCGTGCACATAGTAATTGCATTGTGTTGCAGATAACTATAGAGGATATTTACATTTTGGTTTAGAAAACACTCTCCAGATGACTTGAAGACAGAGTCTTCTGTTCTTGAACAACGGTATATTTATCAGGCTGTGTGTTTATTTGTACAGCTTCAGCTACCTGAATAAGCAAAATTATCACTTCTGTATAAATACAACTGGTTTTGGGGGGTAAACATTGTTTGAATTCTAACCAACTTCACACAAATGGAAAAGGAAACAAATTTTAACCTCTGCTTGTGACACTGAGTAACTTAAAATACTCAAGATGTGTTCAGATGTTACTATATGATGTCTTGAAAAGAGCTTCAATTAGGCTGGAACATCCAATCAAAGCCACTTATTTGCTGCCGTCAAGGCTGCTCTTTGCACCAATGTGTGTTTATGGGTAGAGCACAAGCTTTGCATGCAGATAGGTTCAGTGACTTGCATTGCCAGGTAGGACTGGGAAAGATGCCTCTCTAAGCCCAGAGCACTACTGTTAAACAGAACTGATGTAATTTGGGCCAATATAAGCAGCTTCATGTTCATACTGTGCACCGTTCCCTTCCCCCATGTGTCCTGTGCTTACCGTTCTGCAGGGGAGCCAAAAGACAATTGCTCCTCATGTCCCAAGTGTCCCCGCAGTTAGCCACTTCCTGGTTGTGTCGCCCCAGGAGGCTGAGTGTTCTGGAGAGGTGTGGCTGGCCACGTGGGACACTTGGAGCATGTAGGCGCGATCGTCATTTGGCTCCCTGGCAGAATGGCAAGCACGGGTCATTCCAGGGAAAGGTAACAGGGGGCACAGTATGAAGCTGCCTTATATTGCCTTATATTTTTATGGTTGCAGTGGTCTCCAGTTTGGATGGACTTGAATGAGGGAAACTCATTAAAAAATCTCAGTTCAATAACACAATAGATTGGGTGGTCTTGATCAAGTCACTATCATTTAGCCTGGTAGGATTGTGGACGGGATGGGCACTCTAGTTGTGACGACTTATGACTGCTAAAAACACTGGTTTTTCACAACTCATGTTGACCTGAGTCATAGAGGTCACTGACTTGGACCTAACTCGCAGCTCAGGACCAGTGACTCGAAAAACAGTCATGACTCAAAAAGACTTGAGTCTCAACTCACTTTTCTGTGTGCTTGTGAATCTGTTTTGTGAGTGTGTGGGTTCACGTGCACGCACACTTGCTTAGCTTGCTTTTTTTGCTGCTTCTGTGGCTTGGCAAAGACCGATGGCAGCAGCAGATGTCGTGGGAGAAGGGTAGGTTATTTCTAGGAGGTGGGGACCGGGATAGATGGGAGGAAGAAGATTCAAGCACTTTTTTCGCTGCATGAGACTCCTTTTTCATAACTACTCATGATTCAAGACAACACGACTCTAAGTGGATCAGGTCAAGTTGTGATGGTCATATGCTATGACTCACAAGGGGGTCAGGGATTCACAACTCGACTTGTAACTTGGGCTCAGTGACTGGAGAACATCCCTGGGTTGTTGTAAGTATGAAATAGAATAATCCTATGCATGCAGCCCTGTTCTCCTTGGAAGAAGGAAGAACAATTTTTTGTGTGCCATATAGCTCATCAGTGGTGTACCTGGGGGATCAAACGCCCCTGGGCACCAGACAGGGAGGTGTGGCCCTCCTCCACTTTTTTTTAAAGCAGAGGGGAGGAGGGTGGCCCCTGGACGATCTTCTGAGAGCCAAGGGAAGCCACATGCCACCTCCCTGGCCCTCTAAGGCCTTCCAGAGTCCAAAAATCATCACTTCTGAATTTGTGAGGATTGGGGAGGCCGTGTGTGGTTTCCCCAGCCCTCAGAGGTCTGAAAATTGTCATGTGATGATATTTGGGTTTTTTTGAGTGGCAGGGAAGCCACACATGGCCTCCAGGGGGAGGCAGTGGGCATGGGGGAGGCACCTGCAGGTGGGGGATACACCCATGGAAGTGTGCGCCCAGGCACTAAACCCCCTAGGAATGCAACTCTGGACTATATACATGGGAGTTCAGTGAATATCTTTCAACTTTTTTCTTAGAAACCTTTTTTTTTTTTAATCTTAAACACTCTTCTTAAAAAGCCACAGGGGACTCCCATTTTGCTCAGAGCAGTGTTGCTGGGGTAGGAAGGTCTACCCTTTCCCCAAACAGCCAGACAGTTCGAGCCACAGGCTGGGGGTTGTTTTTGGAGATCAGAGGAAGGAATATGCTCAGTCCAGAGTCAGGATGCAAAGGCACTTTATGTCTAAAACAAAGCTCATATCACCAAGCAAAGCAAAACTTGCGAAGTGTTGTCAGGTGACTTGGAGTGACACTGCGGCCTGCTGGCATCCCAAGTCAAGTCACTTCCTAACCTAAGTTACAGCAAGCTTATATAGGCTAGGTGCTCAGTTATCAAGACATCAGTAATAATTAGCAAAAACAAACTATTTGACAGCACAATGATATATGACAAACTACTACGTGGGTCACATCATTAAAAGACCTGCCATCTCAACAAGTGGGAGATGTTCCCTTCATTAGAAGACCTCTTGTTATGCACCTGCAACAGATAAGGGACATCTTATCAGTCACGTGCTTTAGATAACAGAATGGACTGATGCCACCAAGGAGATTGACAGGAGATGTTCCCCTCATTAGGGTGGAGGGCAACTAGCTTAACTGGTACATATAAAACATAAACATAATTCGGGGTTTGACGCGGACAGCATCTTATCGCCCCATTCTCATAACATCAACCAAGGACGGCGGCTAAGGTCCAACTTCTCTTGCTTTTCATGGGAACAGCTCAGAGGGCACCCAGGCAGCTCCCCCACCACTGAGATATATGAGACAGTAGCTAGCTCTTAACATAAAATGGGAGGCACTAGCTAGGCCTAACACCCGCTGTTACACCCTCTTCAGTTCTCAATAACACAGAACCTTACAAAGCTGATATTAGCCCCTCTGGGGAGAAAATGGAACTACTTGCACGGTGCCTGTCACTCTTCTATAGAAACACTACTGTACTGGGGGTGAGGGAGGAACTGAGTGAAATACCTTCTGCGTTAGCAGCACTGCTCCAATCACAATTTTAAAAAAAACGTTGCCCATGATTGTTTTCAACTTGAAAAAAACCAAAGTCTGAGGAGATTGTCAATGACTACAAATTCTCCTGTATCACAACAGATTGCAAAGGAGGTTTTGCAAACTACTAATTAGGCATGCTTAGGTTGAAACAGTCCCAAGTCTCAACAGTTTAGCCCCAAGATTCCATTTCTGAATTTTTAACACAACCAATTACCAAGCCCAGCTGTTTTATATGAATATATATGGAGCTGGGCTAGACCATTGGTACATCCAGGTCCCTACTGTCTACTCTATACCAACCATTTCCAACCAGTGGGCCACAACACATTGGGTGTGCCACAAGTGGTCTGCAAGTGTGCTGTGGAGGTTTGGGGGAGTGACTATATATAAAACTCCACTTCCTGGGCGAAGGGACACTTTTTCAAGTGGTGTTCCTCTTATATTTAGCACAGGAAGAGTTAATAATAATAATAATAATAATAATAATAATAATAATAATAATAATAATAATACATGTATTTATATACCGCCTTTCTTAAGATCACTAGATTTCTCTAGTGATTACAACTCAAGGCGGTTTACATAGGCAGACTTTTCATAAACCCGAAGGTTTTTACAATTTACAGAAATGTTCTGTCTTTCAAGAACTACACACATTCAGATCTTCCTTTCTGGATTTAGCCTTCTTTCTTTAGCCACCCATCTGTCTTCTGCTGGCTGATGCTTCCCTGCTCACACCAGAGACGCAGCTGACCTTCAGCACACTCCTCCTCCCACGAGGCAGCTGAAGCTCAGCTTCTAATCAGCCGCAGCTGCAAGGTCTGCCGCTCTCAGAGACTTCCTGCAGTCCCGAGCTCACGACCTTGAGATCTTCAGGTGTTATCTTCGGGCAAACGGAGGCATTAACCCGTTAACTGTTCCTCTTCATCCCAGCACAGTGTTTTTTCTAGGGTTCAATCCTAACCTGCTTTACGTTGCGTTTGTGACATGCCTGAAATTTGTGCTGGCCTAATTCCAGGTTAGGATTGCACTCCTAGTGGCTGTGGCTGGTGTTTCTTTTGCATCTCTTTTTAGACTGTTTTCAGACTGTTTTCAGACAGAGCCCATCCGGGACAACCACTTAATCAGTGGCGTCTCTACAGGGAGGGCAGAGCTCTTAAGTTTTGCAAGAAGCCTTACCTTGCAGTGGAAATCACTCCTCTCCTGCACCGTTTTAGCCAATCCTCACAGGGAACAGCAACATCTTGGCATTGCTTACAGGCTACAGCAGCAAGGGAGAAAAGGGATTTACATGACAGGGTAAAGCTCCTTGCAAAACTTAGAGCTCTGCCCTCCCTATAGAGATGCCACTGCACTTAATTGTTTAATTTTGTCTGTAAACCATTTTGTGAAATTCTTCTGTTGTTGAAATGTGGTATAGAAATATTCTTAATAATAACAGTAATAATGTATGTCTCTGTGTGTGTGTGTGTGTGTGTGTGTGGTGTGTGTGTGTGTGTGCGCGCGCGCACCTGCGCATGCACACACACACGTTAGAAGTATGTAGTGTATATATATTATATATATACTTCTCCAGGAATATACAAATGCGCTTTTCAGTCCCTAAAAAAAAGGAAACCTCAATTACATTTCATTTTATTTCCAATCTTTGACTCAGCTGGATGGCTAGAAGTTCTGCTTGTGAAATGAGCTACAATATGAAGCTCAGCACATCGTATCTGCCCTCCCATGTTAGAACTTTCCTTTTTCTTTATTTACTGATATGGCTAGATATCCTACTGTTCAGAGTGTTTTTCCCCCCTAAATATAACAAGAAATATTCTCACTCTCTATTTCACTAACATTGACAGTGTGAGTGCCAAACTGTGTGTCTTTACAGATTTATTACTGATTTGCCACATTCAATCAGTGCAACTCAATGTATAGAGAAGGAAAAAAGAAACAAGCATTTCAAAACCAGAAAAACATACTTAACTTTCTCCCAAAATGAGGTAGCTAAAGGGGGGAAGGAAGTAGACTTTGCAACATTTATTGAGATAATGGAAATTACCTTTGAGAAGTAATTCTAGCCTTTGCTGCATTTTATTCTTTTCATATTCCCTTTGTGAGAGTGCCATATTTATATATCCAGCACTTGGGATGTGCAAAACAGAAAGCAAAAACATTTTGGTTGCTTCATTTGGTGTCCTGATTAGTTTCATTGGCTTGTTTCAACTATTGGCTTGTTTCTGTGCTGGAGTTGGATAGATCAGTGGTATTCAAACTTTTTAAACCGGGACCCACTTTTTAGAATGGCACTTGTATCAGGACCCACCGGAAGTGATGTCATTAACCTGGAAGTGATGTTGTGGCAGGAAGTGACATTAACAAGCAGGAAGTGCTGTCATTGTGACATAATAAAATGATACTCCTGAGATGCAAATTGGCATTCTTGGACTGCAGCAATTGTGCAACCATGAAACATCCATGACAGAAAGCAAGACTAGGACATAATATGATGTAAAAGCACTGAACTAAAAACAAAATGTAAAAAAAAAAAAACCCTCACTTAAAAATTTAAATTGTTAACACTCACAAAAGGAATATAACAAGAGTAAGGTCTATAGTTTCCAAGATGGCTGCTCCTAGCTTTCCGTGACTCATCTGACATCAGATTGCGACCCACCAAATGGGTCCCGACCCACAGTTTAAATAACACTGGGATAGATGCTTCATCTGAACCTTCCAGTTCCAATGCAGCTCCAAGGTAAAGGAACAAGTGTTCTCTTACCTTGAGTTGGCCTCCATTATTCCCCCTCCCATTGCAGGATACAGAGCACACCCCATTGGCACGACTGCATTGGCGCTGGAAAGTTGGATCGGATTGGTCTGTGTTTCTCATTTATTTCAATGAGCACAATTCGTTTCATTTCAAGTTTTGTTTTGACTTTTCAGGGTCGACATTTACAGAATGTCTAGGATCCTCTCATAAGGAGGCAAAGCCAGCTAAATTTTAACGCAATAGGTGCGGTGGCTTTCATCCTAAGGGCAATTGAAGTTTGATCAAGTTTTCTGCAACATGGTTCAGTGATGAGTTTGCCTGAAACTAACAGGTAACATAGAGATTACAAAGCAAAATCTGAAAAGAACACACACGCGTGCATTATTAATTAATTATTATTTGCACATCCCTAATGTAATTCCCAATTTCCTCTGGCACCACTCTCCTCCCCTTCTGCTAGTGTCTCCGTTGGGTTTATTTTTAGACTGGAAGTCCTTTAGGCTAGTCTTCTCTTTTATTGTAAAATGCTGTGCACACTGATAATGCTATATAAATAAGACATAAGACATATAGGCTGGGATTTTAGCTATAGTTTGCTGCAAGACTGATCGCCCAATCCTGTCCAGGCCTTCCACTGATGGAACTTATGATCTGTCAACAGAAGGCTTAGGCTGCTGTGAGACAGCTGCACTGACAGCACACAGAACTGGGCTGCCAGCATGAATACCTGGTGACCACACGAGCCACTGGAGCACCTGGCCACCACCAGTGCTCGTACGTTGGTAGTGGAGATGGGTCATAGGTTGGGGAAGGGGAGGATTGGGGCATTTCAGGGGAAGAATTGGAGGACATGTTGGGGGGGGGGAGGCACACACTGAATCCTATCCCCATATCTTCTCCCTGGTTTTTCTTGGACTTATGCCAGCCCCGTAGCTGATGTGGGACCAGGGAGAAGGAGGAATTTTGTTTTTATTTGCCTCTGGTACTGAGGAACTGGCAGCTCCCTTGATCCACTGGGCCATTGGCTGCAGCTCCCCATTAGGACTACAATCTTAAACATTGTATAGGGCAGCGGGTTTTTCACAAGAGTTCTGTGGCTCCCTTGTGGTTTCTGTGGTTTCCCCTGCTCCCCTGGGAGCCACAACTCAGAGGTTGGGAACCAGTGGCTCAAGGTGTTTCTTAGTTGTAATTTTGTGTCGTCCACCTTCTGCAACCTTTCAGGTTGGTACAGAGAAGCTCAGGCCATCAATGGATGGACCCCAGCTTTGAGCCAGGGTGGGAATGCCTGAAGAAAGAATAAGTGGTGGCATATCCCTCTCCATAAACATCTCTGTTCCCACTATGAAAAATGGAAGAAAGAGTAAGGGAGGCAAGAGACCGATGTAGCTATTCTAATTGCAAGTACATGGTGGATCATGAAATTGCTTGATTGCAATGCTTCTGACTAAAATTTAATTCTATTTGCTCTCTGAAATTATAGCCAGTGTGATTTCCTCAAGGCAAGATCAAGTGATTAGAACAAGTCATTGGCTAATTAATTGTAATACTGCTAACTCTCAAAATAGTAGTGTTTCTCCTCTTTAGCTGGATCAATTGAACCTGCCTGCCCTTGACAATCTATTATCAATCTGCACCTGCCAGTTGAAAACCTACAGACTTCAGCTAAGAAAAAAAATAGACTGATATGAAATAGCATATGCATCACAAGGCAGGCTGCAAGCTTCAATTCAGATGCAATGACGCAACAATGCTGCCATGATTTGTTCTGGCATGGAGAAATGGAAAAGTTCCCCACTGAGGAAGAGGGAGTGGGGAAGGCCTGTGTGTCAAGGCTGAATTTAAGAGTGTGTTTCTTGGCTGGAAATTCTACTCAACAGTCTAATCAATTGCACTGGGGCTCATGCAGAGAAACTTCACACTGGGTTGTACCCCCTTTTTGATTATACTTAAAATGATATTTTCAGTAGTGGATACAAATGGCAACAAGGTGTGCATTATCTCATCCAACCTTGACGCATCAAAAAAAAAAAATCCTGTGAAAAGAAAGACTGTGGAATGAAATCAAACACCTTGCCCTTTGCATATTTTGCTTCCTGTTTTTGACAACAGTAATCCAGTTGTACAAGTTGCAAATGCAGAAGTAAGGAATCACGGAATTGGATGCTTGCAAATATGAAACATATCTCTTACGGAGAAACCCTTGCAGTACAATGGATTGCGTGCTGGAGTAGTACAGGGGAGATCTGTGCACTGCCAGAGGACCCTGGGAGGAAATGCATGACATACATGTGATTCATAAATGAATTTCCACAGAGAGATAGGGGGATAGTTTTGTATGTATGTGAGTGTCCACATGCACATATATACAACTGATTTGAGACTGTACAGTGCCAATCAGCCTCCTTTGTGCCAATCAGCATGTGAAGAACAAATCGGAAATTGCATTTTGTGACTTTATGAGAATCGTACTGAGGACTCATTTTCAGGCATAACTGAATAAAAGCTAACAAATAGTGCAATTCTATCTTTGACTTACCCTAGCTGGCAAGAAAAGGCTACCCTATCAGTCTATCGACACCAAAAAAAAAAACCTATGACAGTGTTCTGTGCTAGTTATTTGGGGGGTAACTGTGACTGGTGCAGATCCATTGGTTCAAGAACCATAAATAAGTTGTGTCCAGGCTTAATAGAGGAAGAGTGGGACTTGGTTAGAATCCAAGCGCAGTCCCACCCAGTAGTTGCAGAACTGTGACACCAGTTTTTTTTTTCCCCCTCTGTGCATAATTAAACAGGGAGTAAGTAAAGCAATGCTAGCAAAAGGGCTGCTATCAGTTAAAACACGCTCACTGGAGTAAAAAAACACCCCACTGTTCCCCACCTCCTCCCATTCTAACCTCAGAAGAACAGAAGAGGACCCCAGACAAATCACATCCAATCATGGTGCACCATCACCCATCAGGGAACATGCAACTCAGACATCTGCGTGCACAGCATGGGGCTAAGACAAACACTTCTCCTCTATCACCACTCTGCTCTCCCACTGGCAGAACAACAGTCAGGCCAGTTGTCACATTTGCCTTTCTGTAGATATGTGTAAACTCTAAAATATTACTCTGAAATATCACCAGATCCAGCAATTGTGAACGATCTGGTTTAGCACAAAGGGTAAGGCACTGTAAGTTACCCTAAAGAAGACTAAAAGTCAACCGAGCAAAACACTTTTCCAAAGAGTTAGAGTAGTGGTTCCCAACCTTCATGTGATGGTTAGGACCACTGCATTTGCTTGGTACCATGGTGGCAATGGCACTTCAGGGATTGCGCTGCTCCAGGGGCCATGGGCTCCCCTCACCCTCCACAGTGCTGTAGTGACTCCCTGGTATGTTTAAAAAACAAAACAAAACCCCTTTTCTCTGGCATCAGCACCATCCCTGAGGTGCTACATCTGGATGTCACCGCATGTTGCCACCCCCCTTAAGGGGGTAGCAACTGGTTCCCACTACCATGCAGGTTCATGACTCCAAGGTTGGGAACCACTGAAATAGAGCGGTATTTATGAAAGAGTAGGTAAGCCCCTATATGGGTAATGCAGCTACAACGTTAACAGAGCAATCCCTCACCACCCTGAGCCAGCACATGTCCCTTGCACAGGCCCAGTCTGGTTGCAAGTGCACCGTCAAACGCATTTGTGCCATTTTGGAGGGGGTTAGGCCAGAACATTGACGTGCACTGTCCTCCGTGCTCCACCTCCCAGGCCTGGATGCCCGAAGGTAAGGCTGGTCTTCCAAGGCCAGCACAGGGACTCAGGGTGGATGGATGGGGCATGGGGGAAGGACTGAATGGGGCAGAGGGAGGGCAGAGCATGGGGGGTGGCAGCAGGATCCAGCCTTTGGGCCGGATTCTAACCCTGGCCTAGGTGGCTCTGATTTGGCTGTTTGGAGCTGCACCACAAATTTAGGCAGCACAGCTCTGAGTAGCTGCATTGGGGCTGCTGCGTGCTACCCAGGTGAATATTTTAGTGCAGCAGTATATCCAAGCCTCAGGCTGGATATGGGGTAGATGTGCCTATTCTAGCCCGGAGGTTGGACTGTGTTCTAAAGCTACAATCCTATCCACACATTCCTGAGGGGGAAAAAAAAACCCATTGAACGCAATAGGGCATGCTTCTGAGTAGGCAGGCATAGGATTGCACTGTAAGGCAATGATTTCCAAAAATGGGGAAGAATGAGGACGCAATCCTATACTGCGCTGGGATGGCATGGCCAGCCAGCCAACGCCATATCCTAGCGCAGTATAGGTGAGGCTGGAGCCTCCCCACAGCAAGGGAACACGCGCTCCCTTACTGTAGGGGAGGCTCCAGCCACCCCATGTGCTCCTCGGATCTGCGCCCGCTAAACAGATCTGAGGAGACCGCGTGGCCTGAATCAGGGCCTTGTGGCCTTGCGGACGGCTTAGGAGGTGGCCATATGGCCACCTCCCAAGCCCGCCCACGTCCCGCGTCCCGCCCTCCAATCCCCGTGCCTCCTCTGCACAGAGCCTCCGTCGTGCCGACTGGCCTCGGTCGGCGCGAGAGAGGCTCAGCGCGGGCGCAGCAGGGCCGGTGCTGCATGCAGCGCCGGTCCTGTTGCCCAAACGGGTGCAGATCAGCGTTGCACCAATGCTGCGCAGTCTATAGGATTGCGCTGCCCATTAGGCACTGATCTCATACAATATTATTCCCTTTGAAGATGAGTTCCTCCAATGCCTCCCTGCCCCACAGCTCTTTTCTTGGGCAGCGTCCATATTGTTAGCGCAGTGCAGATTACGCTTGCCAATTTTATGCTTCCTGCTATATAGTATTGCAACACTGCCAAGGTCCAGGGCTACCGTCACCAATGCTATACCGGTATGATGGATTCAACTGGATGCCTGAAAGGATGAAGTTAAAACACTCATGTTGTTTTTAAAGGAGTTCAGTTCAAGCTTGACTATCTTCAATAATTAGAAGTAATAGCAAGGGGAATACAATTACAGGAAGAGCAAATTGCTTTTTATTTAAATGTTCTCATTTTTTCCCAACACATCCCACTGTGTAAGTCCCTCTTTAAATTAGAGAGAGCATGTATAATCTCAGTTTCTCTGCTGGGGTTTGTAGGAATATATGTTCCTTAGTTCCGTGGTTGTGTGTTTGGGGGATTAAACAGCCGTAGGTACTTTGTAATGACAGATATCAATAGTAATTTAGTTAATTGAGTATATTCCAACTTCCCCTTCAATTTACTTGCTTAATTCTTCTTCCCCCCCTTGAAGACAGGAAGGCAATCAGCTCCAGTAATAGTCCTGCCCCAGGTCAAGGGCAGCAAACAACACCCTTAGGAGAAGACTGCCCCAAGTTCCATACCAGTTTCCTTTCTTTTATGGGAAGCAGGCTTTTTCCCTGGGTTCCAGATCCAAGGAACAACATCATGTTATTTTTAATGGTTGTGCAGGAAACTGTGCAGCTCAGTCCCTGTGCTATACACAGCACAACAGGATCTGGAGAGCATCAGCTTTGTTGCCTACATAATCAGGATGTGCTCTCTCTTCTTCCCAACCCCTGCCCTTTTATGAACTTTTGGACAAAATGTGGCTAAAAAAAAAATCATGCAAAGGGGTGGCGTCAGAGTCAGGTCAGGTGTTCCAAGGGCTTCACTGGAACACTTAAAAGTGCAATGCAAATGGTATGGAAGCTGATGATAAATTTGCTTAGCTGCACGTTTGGGAAAGGCAAAAGGAGTGAGTCTTGACAGAATGCATAATTAACGTATATAATTTGCTGTCACAAGATGTATTGGTGCATAAGTGAATTGAAAACATAGCTCCTTTCTTCTGAATCTGCTGCTAATCAAAGTCATCATCATATCAGCACATCTGTATTGTGCTTTCAAATCTTCACTGTGTTTAGCTATTAGCTATGTTAGCTTACCCTTGGCTAACTGGGCAAAGAAATACCTTTCAAAGTGGAATTGTCCTATATTTAGCAGGGGAAGAGCAACTGTCCCTCTTTACTTCAGCATGACATCTTTTCCAGTGGTGGTTCTTATGTTCTTATGTTCTTATGGTTGCTCGTGTCTTGTCAGGGTCAAGAGAGGGACCTCTAGTGACCACACTAGAGCAGTAGTGCCTAGTAGTTAACATGCTCACTCCCTTCTCCCTTAGTTAGTGGGGATGGGGAGATGGTCCATATTGAATCATCTCAGACAGAATGTATGAAGAAGTATTTTTGGGGCACTCATGTATGAGCTGTACTTGGTATTATAATGCATTGACATGGACGTTTGTCACACTGGCAGTTCTTAATCACAGGTCAAATCCTTCAACTTGTTTGGCAACAAGAATGTGAAGCAGTGGCTTTGGATTGCAGATCTGCAATGCATTCCAGCTGTAACCTGTAATACATCTTTGCAGGATTGCTCCCAACAGTATATTTTTGAGTGGTTTATCCAGTCTAGTATTAAATTATTCAAGCAATGGGCTTCAAATTCCTCCTCAGGGAAGGAACTGTAGACTAATAGACCGCACAGGAAGCTTTTCCTCATGTAAACCCTACATTTTTCTTGGCTCATTTTCATCCTATTATTCCTCGTTATGTTCTCTCGGCCTATTCTAAACAATTCCTTTCTCCTCCCCAGAGTTTACACCATTCAAATACTTGTAGACCAGCATCACATTCCCACTTGTCACTGTCTGTGCAGGGTTGTATATTTCATTATTTTGTCTTGCTGTATGAATCACCCTGGCCTGGTCTCTTAATAATCTTATTTTCTCCTTCATTATTTTCTTGCATTATTTTTCACTTCCAGCTAGAAGTTCTAGCTAGTGTAATAAGTCATTGACCGAGCCATACAAAGAAATGCAATTTTTATTTCCATTCCAAAGATGTACACCCAATATTAGTACTGCTGCTGCTACTACTGAATATGCCGATCTTCTCAAGTTGAGAGTTAGGATCCTCTGGAGGGGCTTCAATAAAACTGAGGAGGAGCTGCAGGTGATGCAAGTGATTTAAATCTGGGAGTGATCTGCTGCTGGAAGACAGAGCACACCCACTAGTTTGGGAACCACTGAAATTGTCATCCTAAAGCAAAGCAATGTAACACAGTCAGCCCTATTTACTGAGATGCTCCTGGGAGCAATCCTAACCTGGAGTTAGACCAACACAAGGGACTTGTGCTAGCCCAGGAGTGTTGCAAACGCACTGTAAAGCACATTTGGACCACTCTCAGAGTCAGGGAGGGTGGTGGACATCCATCTGCTGTCCTCCCTGACTCCAAGAGTGGTGCAAACACATTTTACTGTGTGTTTGTGACACCACTGGGTTAGGATTACGTCAGGGTTGGAATGCACCCTAAAGAAGATATAACATAGCTGACCCAGGCAACTGATAATTACAGCCTAGAAACTAGTCTCCTCTTCCTTAATCATTTTTTCTTTCCCCTAAATATTTTATAGAAGCATCTGAAGCTCGTATGTTCATTGCCTCCATCAGTCCAACGTCAGTATCTCCTGGATATTTGTTAAATTTAGTAAGGATACATTTTATTAGATTTGATTTTGTTCCTCTTGGGAAAGTACTTGCCCTTAGGGCTGTAATCAGTGTAAGCAAAGTCTGCGCACAGTCTCTCCATGGCTCACCCTTGGTATGCATCTCATTAAGGAATAACGATTGCCAGCAAAATTGGAACTGTAGTGAGTTTGATTTGTATTTACACTGGTTGTAAGGCAAAAGTCATTGGCTCATTCCCTGTGCCTTCAAACTGCTTTAATGGTGTATAACAACATTCTTTTGGAAGCCCAAAGTAGAAATACAGAGAATAAGGCATTGAGACTCTCTCTCTCTCCTCCACCACCCCACTACAGAAGGGGTAGTTACAGTATACCATACTTCTTTAACATTGAAAGAATGGTTGTACACATAAAACAAATAACAGCCAAATCCTATGCGCCCGCTGCACCACCAGTGCTTGCATTCCAGTACTTTACAGTGGTCACAAAGTATGACCTGCCAGTCCACTGCCAGAAATGGTGAGCAACTGCAGCCACCTGCCACCAGCTTCCTGAGTAGCCCCAGCACTGATAAGTGTGGGGGTGATGTGGGTGGAGAGTGGGAGGAATGGGGCAGGGAGGGGAAGGGAGGGGGAATGGGGTGGAGACTGGGGTAAAGAGGGACAATATCAAGGCCGAGAAAGGGGACGTTTCAGTGGCAGCAGTCACACCAATATCCTTTCCCCATTTCCAACCTTGAACCAATTTCCTGGAACAGAGGGAACAAAAAGTGCAGCTACAGCAATCCCCAGCTGCCCTGTCTGGGCCTCACCCCACCAAATGCACATGTGTGTGAGGCAGGCTTCCATTTTGCCTCTAAGTAATTCGGCTGCACAGGCTGCTGCACACAAACCCTCTGCTAAAAGATGATTTTTTTTGACTGTAATCTAGCAGGTTAGAGAAAGATTTTTTTTTTTTTTAAAGGAATTGCTTGATGAAAGGAAGCTGCATGTTTAATACAGGCACTTTCAGCAAGGAGACAAAAGCAAATGGACAAATGAGGGAAATTGCTTGCCTCCTTCCCCATGACTAGGTTGCAATGCAAGAACACTTTTCTGGGAGTAAGTCCCATTGAACACAACAAGTCTTACTTCTGAGTATGCATAGGATAATATAAAAAGATGGCATCTTCCCACCTCTCTTCAGCAGAGAGAGGGTCAAACCATTGTTGATTGTCCTGAAGGGGGGGAATCCCTCTCCTTCCCCCACCTCCAATGCCAAGCAAAAGGTCAAGCACAAGCTGTCTTTCCTACTTGCCACAAACAAGGAGAAAAGACACCTGCCCTTCAAGACTGGAAAGAAGGAGAGGTGGAGAAAGAGAGCTCTGTTGCAAGCCATTCTAGGACACTGTGACTTCCTCCAAGGACTCAGAAGTCACTAGCACTGAAAATCACAGGAGTTTTGTGACCATACATTCAAACCCCACATGGAAGTTTCAAACTCAGAGATAAAAAGTGAGAAAGAAAGCTGAGTGGCCAAAGCTCACAGATCCCCACTGATAAGAAAAACCCATATGAGTTTTGCATACAAACATGCAGTTATTTTGTGAGAAGCTCATTCCTAGATGTTTTTTTTTTTTTGCAAGTTTGTTGAGTCTGGTACATAAGTGGCGTCAACTTATACTTATGCATTTCTGACAAGCAGGAATTTTGAGCTGCAGAAAACACACAGCTGGCCCCAAGACAACTGTCTGAAGGATAGAGTGGTACCCAGATAATAGAAACTGGTCATTGGTGCTGGTAAGCAGAATTATCCCTATAGCTTGATGTCAGGCTCTGTCTCAATATAAAGAGTGGATAGAACCACCCAGAGGAGCTAGTTGGAGGATCAAATTTAGGTTCTTGTTGACAGTGGCAGTTGACAATTTAGGTTCTTTCCTCAACAAGCAGTGGCGTCTCTACAGGGAGGGCAGAGCTCTAAGTTTTGCAAGAAGCCTTACCTTGCAGTGGAAGTCACTCCTTTCCTACACCGTTTTAGCCAATCCACACAGGGAAAAGCAACATCTTGGTGTTGCTTACTGGCTACAGCAGCAAGGGAGAGGAGGGATTTACATGACAGGGTAAGGCTCCTTGCAAAACTTAAGAGCTCTGCCCTCCCTGTAGAGACGCCACTGCTTGTTGAGGAAAGAAAAGCAAATCCCTCTCTCCCATATTAAAGTTTTAAAATTTCATTTTCTTTTAGCATTCAGCCCCAGATGAGAGTTGTCAGAATTTCTAAGCACACAACATACTATGTGCAAATGTTACCACTTTGGTTGAGTGTGCTTCTCACCCATTCTAAAGCTGAAAATTGGAAAGTTTCCCTTTGTCAGGCTGCTAATATTCTGCTATTTTTTCCCCTTAAGGAAAAAAAGAGCTTTAATTATAGTTACAGGCCTGCCTTTGGGGAAAAGTAGGTGCTGCTGTTGAGAAAAGTAACTTAGATGGCGTTTCACCTAAAAAATATGTAGTTTCCCTTTGTAAAATATGTAACTTTCTACTGAGATGTACAGCATATCTATATGCCACATAGGTTATATGAAAATAACATTTCCTTGATAATTTATTAGAATAAGAGCAGAAAAACAAGGAAGACTTTAACATGAAATGTGTGTGCGTGCATGTGGGTATGGAATGCATATATAAAGACAAGTCTATTTCCAAGCAAACAGCAGTTAAAATTATCGATTATGGAAACTATGGTTTTAATTGCATTTTTTTCCCCAGTGATGATTCTGATGTTACAGCGAACCCCTAAACCCAGACACAAAACAAACGATTAGCAGCCACTGACCTCCCTCCTTCCCAGCAATCCTTTCCTGTAAGTGTGGAGAGTCCCAGCATGGTAGTGGCACGGCTGTGCCAGTGTGGGCTCAGCTGCATCGCACGGGGGAGTTCAGTTCAGCCTTGGGAGGCCTCCTCAGCCTAAGGGAACTTTTATTCCCGTGTCCTTGTTGGCCGGGTGGAACAATGCACACCTATACCAGCTCAATAGCTGGTGAAAGTCCCAGGTTGACCTGGGAAGGCGGATCGGGTCCGAGAAGGGGGTCTGGATTTGGCGTGCAAGCCACAGCCATACTGGCCCCCACCTGGGCCTGATGCACCCTCCTCCCTGGCCCTGTCACTGATTCATTCATTCCACTCCCCCCCCACTCCTCTCTCCCTTTACCCGTCCCTCCTGTCAGAGCTGGAGCAGACTCTGATCGTGGCTGGGGAGGGGCGGTGACGAAAGGCATCACCACACCCATGCCGCTTTCTTTCCCTGCGTGTCCAGTACCCTTGCCAGTGCCCATGGCAGCTCTATGGGCATTATGCTTTTGCCCCCTGTGTGGCCTTACCTGCTCCAGCCTCTGCCAGCGCAATGTATTACACCAGCATGCAGCTGACGTAGGATTTGGCCATTACTCAGTGAAGCTGACTATGTGCATCTTGCTATGTGCGTTTAGGATTACAGCCTTTATCTTGTTTTCTGAATTATTTTGGCAACTTCAGAGGTGTTTTCTGAGATGACAAGTCAAATTTTGTATGTATTCCGCATTCTTCCTGCCTCTCTTCCCCCTTTTCATGGTTATTCAGTATCCTCACCGTCCTATCAGTGACAAACAATTCACACTTGATTTTGCAGTTGAAAAGTTCCATGCTGCAAATTTTAGTTATCTGAAAGATCATCCAATGAAGAAAAATATATTTTATATATAACACTCTACCAAGTGGTTTTGTTTAATATAAGCATACAAATTTAGCTACTAAACAACATTAGTGCAGTGAGAAGGGAGGCATCGAAGAGAAAACAAGACTTCACACCGTGATTGAAAACACTGCTCTTCCTTCTTTGTCTTGTCAGGAAAGAACCAAAAAAAATTCATCTGCATTCTACGGAAAAATTATCTTGCCCTCTGGAGGACTGAGAGGAAGGAAGGCTGATCAAATACATGCTACAAAGCGTTTTGTAATGCATAAAATAATGGAGCTGGACACATACCACAATATGCATTCAAATGAAACTGATAGGATAAATTCTCCAAGCAGAGGTAGAAGAAAAAGATGCAGAAGGCATGTCACGGTTCATCTGTGGAAGAGATATGGAATGGAACCAGGGAAATCCATCCAACCTAAATTGTACCACTAATTTTTCAAGCCAAAAGGAACTAGAGATTCCATTATGAAGTTTCTAAAATAATTAGTAGCATATGTCAACTAAATCATAAAAGCAATTATCTCTTCTCTTAATCAGCCAAAGTTCAATAGACAAAGCCAATTTCTGATTCCAAAATAAAATAATCAGCTGTTGTGTGTTCGCCAGTAAATGATTAATTCATATTTCCAGTTCAACAAAATTCTTCAGATAAGATGATGCCAGAATTCATAGGTAATGAAATACTTGATATTATCGTAATCATTTTAATAACCGGCTTCTCCTACTATCTTGGGGCATGACCACCATATTTGCATACGCTCTGCCTTATAATAATTACATTTCCAGTATTCCTCCAAATTAAACTTAATATTTAATATCAAAGGAGTATAATACCATCATGTAACAATTCAAGTTTTCCCATGATATCACCATTTCACAAAGTGATCATACACATCTTCAATATATTTATCTCTAACATACCTACATTTCCAAAGTAGATTAACAGGCTCAAAACTATAAGGCTGCACCAAATAGTCTTTCTTTCACATTTGCAAGTTAAGAGTCATATTTTCAGAGAGGCAGAACTATTTCTTCCTCAAAACTTTAATTGTCAATAGTAATCTTTTTTTTGCTATTCTGTTGCTGTCATTGTTTCCACTATTTATGATTCACTGATTCAGTGCCATTTTGTACCAGGGATGGAAACTCGAGTCAGGTGACTTGAGACAGAGTCGCAAAAACACGTGTTTTTTGCTGATTCATGTACACTTGAGTCAAGGACTCAGGTGTGATTTGAGAATGAAGCTGGAAAACTTGAGTATGAAAACCTGCCAGTCTGGGTGTGCTTCCTTACTTTTTTTCTGCAGCATGAAAGACCTTGTGGAGCTTTCTGGAAGCCAGCAGTCTAGTCAGGAGGTGGGAAAGGGCTAATGTTTTGCATCAAGCTGAATGGAGGGAGGGAGGCAGAAGGAGGGAGGTGGGAGCTGGTTGTCTTATCCATCTCTGAAGAAACCGATAATCATTGGACAAAGGATGGGGGTCTGATTTCTTTGGAAGAGGGAGGGCAGGAGACCAAGGATTGGATTGGTTGGTGAAGCTCAGGAAAAGGGGAAAGGAGGAGGTGGGGAAGCCAGGAGGTGGTTCCTAGCAATTACACAGGTGTCATTGTTACTTGGGAGGTGTAAGCCTCATTGAATGACTGTCACAATGTGACTATTTCTGAGTAGAGCTGCAAAGGATTGGATACTGGTAAGACTCCCAGCTGCTGTGCGCAACCCTGCTCCCGCTTGCCACTTCTGTCTCCTCATGCTGTCCATCCCATCCCCTCACACCTTGCCCAGTCCCTTTTTTCTGTGAAGTTGCATCTGCTCTGTGCCGTGGCTTACTTAAAAAAAGACTCTGACTCGAGTCAAAATGACTCGGGAATTTCTGGGTCAAGTCGCCACAAGCATGCACTAGTACTTGTGCATGAGTGGAGTTGTGTGGGAGGCAGAGACTTGCGCCACTGTGCCAAGTTCACATCCCTGCTAATTACTGGTTTGTTTTTCTTTTCCCTTTTTCTGCATCAGTTAAACCTAGCCAATTGGGGATCATATACCTTCATCATAATTATCATAAAGCCAAAGTGCTCTGTGTTCTGTCGGCAGCCATTTGCAACAGCAGAACTCTTTCTTACTGTTGCAAATCACTCCAGCCAGCAGCCCAATCTGGCTGCCCAGGAAGTTGGATTGGTCTGCCCAGGAAGTTTGTTTCTTTCCCCCTACACACACACACACACACACACACACACACACACACACAC
>JAJKFI010000034.1:3310476-3341628 GCA_029204185.1 Lerista edwardsae
CACGCACGTACGCACGCACGAACGCACAGACACTTGTCCATAGCTTCAGGGTAAAGTTGTCATGGTCATTGGGATGTTGAATCTTCCTAAAAACTAATGTAATGTGCAGAGTTATTACTTGAGCTTGCGAAGTTTACCTCTCCTCTGGGGGGTGGGGTGGGGTGGTTGAACTCCATGAATTTCTCTCTGAATCTGAAGCTGGCAAATGTCACTAAAATCTCTTTATCCAATGGTAAGGAGCAGTGTTGGTGGTTCCTGGAAATGAGAAAAGAGATGGAAACATTTTTCTGTTAGACAACATGTGGACCACATCACACAGTTACTTGGCAACCACCACTTGCTTTCTCTCTCCCCTCTCCTCAGGATGACTAATGTATTACCTCCAGAGTCATTATGCAGCATTACATATATTCGTCCTTCATTGAGCTCAGTTGAGTTTTGCATAGTAGACAGGGTAGGCCAGTGGTTCTCAAATTTTTTAGCACTGGGACCTACTTTTTAAAATGAGTGTCTATAGTGCCTATTAGCTTTATGCAATTTTTTAAAAAAGATGATCTAGAATGAAATATTTTACTTATTTATAGGTAATGCATTTATTTATTTATTTACTTATTTGTAAAACCTGATCTATTTCTCGTAATGAAGCATCCCTAGTGTCAAGGTTGGAGGGCTTAGTTACGTGGCCCAGCCTTCACTTCACCCCAACCCACCTGTCATTGATGGACTTGGAAAAAAAAAAACAGAAAAAGACACCCCAAAATTTATCTCCCTATATTTACACAAAGCTTGCAAACTGCAGAAACAGCTCCTTTCAGTGCCATTAGCAGTTATCTGATTTTTGAAGAGCCTCACAGTGAAGCAACTAGTTATCCGATTGTTCCTTCACCCAAGTCTGTGTGACCCACCAGAAATCAGGTCACAACCCACCAAGTGGGTCTTGATCCACAGTTTGAGAAAAGCTATGGCATGATGAATGATAATGACCGCTGAACATCACTTAACATCACAGTGTTGGGGTGGTTTAAATCTAGATTT
This sequence comes from Lerista edwardsae, assembly GCA_029204185.1. Classification (NCBI taxonomy): domain Eukaryota; kingdom Metazoa; phylum Chordata; class Lepidosauria; order Squamata; family Scincidae; genus Lerista; species Lerista edwardsae. Next base: position 3,311,512 of record JAJKFI010000034.1, read on the forward strand.
CCTTTGCACCACATTAGTTTGATAAATCTAGAAATGATGTGACTGCGCAACAGTGGCGATGTCACCGCATCAGACCACATAGTGCTTTCTTTAGGTATAGCACCAGTGTCTAAAACAAAATCCAGTCTTGAGTTGCATTAGTGCAGTACTTCCCAAAGGTCTTAGCTCCGACACCCACTTCGCAAAATGACAACCTGTTCTGACCCACTAGACAAAAAGTACGATATCTAGAAAGAAATGTTTTATTAATAATAATTAATAATAATAATTAGGATCCTGTTCTCAGAGGCTGCTAGAGACCTTATATATAGTATGCATGCGTAGACAGTTGCTAGACTCTCCCTAGAAACTGAGCTCACAGACTGTCCTCCCAAATCTTTACAGTCATTCCAGGATAGAAGACTGAACTGGAGAGCAAGATGTACAGTTAGGGACTTCCAAGCCAAACAAAAGGCTGAAACTGGATTCACACATAATCTACAGCATGCCAATTACTAGAGAAAATTGGAAAATGTGCCATTTTAATTGGGGGGTATGAAGATGACCTCAAGCCACAGATTGTCATTTCAGCTAACAATTTTCTTCTGCAAGCCAGGCAAGGGTGCTTGCAAAGTGTGTGGGGTGGGGTTTTTTTTTTTTTTTAATGTTTCAAAAAGTTTTTGCAATCCACCAAAAATTGGCTGGCAAGCCAGTAGTGGGTCACGACCCACAGTTTGGGAAGCACTGCCCTAGTGAATTATTGACTCATGACATTTGATCCTTATGACTTTGGATTCTTTTATATTATATAAGCCAAAAACAAGGTGCTATTTGTCATTCTTCTTCACCACAGTAAAAGTATCGTTTCATGACAATGGGAAGCTTAATTTGGAGAGCCAATAGAGTTATCCTAGGATTTAAACTAACCCACGTGCGTTGATATCAATAGTATGATTATGTTTTAGCTCTAATTTAGCCCAAGTGTGGTCGACTTTGACAAAAGTGGTTTTGTCCAAAAATGAATAGCTGGGTTTGTTTTCTAAACTCTGTAATCATTTTCCTTTCATTGTCCCTGTTGCTGTCTGACATGAACTGTAATATAATCATATCCCTCTAGTTTTGTTCTATTTCTGCTTACACCTTTGCCTAATTACCCCTTTGTACTCCTCCAAGGCAGTCTGTGTGCTTCTAATACATGCCTTTGCAACTCCACAGCTCCCAAAGGCTTGTCAGGTTAAAGATTAATGAGCAGACTTTACCCAAAGGTTTTGCAAAGGTTAAACATAATTACAAATGGGGTATTTTAGACGATGTTGGAGATGCGAATATTGGGTAAAGGGGAAAAAAAGCAGGAAGGGAAAAGTCATGAAGCTTGTGGGAATCAAGTCAGCCATTTATAGCTTCTGGAGAGCAGAAATTAGCATAAAAGAAAACAAGGAGGAAAGTGCTAACCCTTTGTTCCAAAGATGATGACAAATACAAAAAAACAGAGCAAAGCACCATATGGTGGGAGATAGGCACAGTCTCCAATTTGCAACCTCACTGCCTTCTAATCCCACTTCCCCATTTGTGTTAGCTAAAATGTGCCACACCAAGAGAAAAATGTGTCGCTATGAGGCTCAAAAAGCCTTCATTTTTAAATTGGTTCATGCCCTTGGTTTAAGAAGGAGAACACAAATTGCCACTTTGGGCAGAAGCACCCCTGTTGATTTGACTGATGCCTCTGAAAGTTTTTTGAACCAGAGAAAACAGTTTTGTCAAAGAATTACCCAACCGCAACGTCACCTTCTGTGATGTTGAGCTCTGTCTTGCATTTTTGGTTTCTAATTCTTTAATTGTATTTGTGCTGATAACCATGGTTACTTCTGTAAAGTATCTGAAAGTATCATAAAGTAATCATAAAGAAATTAATCTGAAAGTATCATAAAGCTCAAGCAGAACAGCGCATTCTTGTTATATTTTCTTTTCAGCATGGTAGCCCAGCTTCAAAACACTGGGAATCCTGATTCCTGTTCTCAAAATACACCGGCGTGGGCATCATCCTGACCTGACGTTTCACCAGTGCAGCACTCTTGAGCCAGACCAGCACTGTCACAAATGTGCCGTAAGGTGCACCTGCGCCACAGCCAGTCCAAGCAGCAACACTGACTCACGGGCACGGCCGCACCCGCCAGCTGTGCCAGTTGAGCACCAGCTTAGCTCTGGCAGTGCAGGGCTGCACCGTGGGCATGCCAGAGACAGGCACCCTGGGCGGAGACGGTTGCAGAGATGGAAGATGGCCGTTGGGTCATATCCAAACCCTCATCTTCAGGCTGGGCGGCCCTGATTTGGGCTGCTCCTGGCTGTCTGGACTTGCACCTGCTGTTTTGCTGGTGCAGAGTCAAGCAGCCCCATAGGGTTGCTATGGCAAGGGGACTGCAGCCTCTGAGAATGGCCACCAAAGCAGTGGGTGAACCAAGTTTTTTTAGTCTTTAGCCCTTATTTTTTAGTTGTTGGTTTTTGTTCTTAGGCTTTTGGTTCTTAGTTTTTGCTTTTTTTAAGCTTAGTTTTTAGCTTCTACTGTTTAGCTTTTAGTTTTCAGAATTTCCAATTTCTTTTTTAGCTTCTAGTTTTTTAGCTTCAGTTTTGAGTGCTGAATGTCCCACTGTTCAGGTTTCTTTGCACCCTATTTAGACCACAGCACTTAGCCCCCCCCCCCCAAAAAAAAAATGTTTTCCCTGTTTTTAACATGGACTGCAGCTGTGAAAGCCTCAGTGTACTTTCTTTGTCAGCTGTCAGCTTCACGACCCACCAACAATCATGTCACGACCCACAGTTTGTGAAACACTGGGATACAGGGAACTTCCTGCCCTTTCCTCACATTTTGGTAGGGCGCTGCAAGGCCCCCAGGTACAGGGGAGAGAAGAGAATGGCTGAGAAGAAGAGACTCAAATTATGCAGCAATGCTACCATGGAAAAGGCAGAATATCAGTTCCCCTCAGTAGTCAGCGAAAGAAGAGAGGGTAGGAGATGCTCCCACTACTATGGCAGTTAGAGATAGTACTCTTGGCCTAGAATGAAGCCTTCTTATGAGCAGCAGCCTGCTGATGAGTAATGCTGCTCCCACAGAAGGGCCTACTTCTGAATAAGGAAGAGAGCTGGGCAGCCATGTTTTTTTTGTAAATTATCATCATCATCATCATGCTAATTATTATTAATGATGATGATAATAAATCAATTAAATCAATCAATTAATCAATAAAACCTTTCACCAAGCAGTTTAGAAAGCAGGAAAACAAATTGTGGCGAAAGACAATGTAAGAGATCAATGTAGAAGATCAACTCTGTGACTTCTCATAGTAAGGGAGAAATTCTCTGAGAAGGAGCAACTGGGTGACGATTTCTGACTAAGGCCAGAAGGCTCATTCCTTTCCTTTCCTTTCCTTACAAAAAGTAAACAAGTTCTCTCTTGCTTGCATGGACTGCTCTCATGCCATTTTCCCCCCCCAAAAAATAAAAATAAAACTGAAGCCCTATATCAACTGTATGATTATTCCAAAGCTTCCCCTAATGAGACATAGTGCTTCTAATCAGAATTTTGGGAGCAGAGCTAGATTCTTCAGTTTTGCCCCAGGCCCCGAACAGAGTAATTATTTAATGACAACTTTTATCCACTTCTCTAATACAGGCACAGATTGTTCCTGATTGGCTTGAATTCTTGGGCAGGCTACTCTGTTTCTCAAAAAATTCTCATAGGTTAGGTGGTCAGCGCACACTATGAAACAAGTGACTTTCAGCATTTTGTCTTGGTAATGAAAAATAGCCGGGAGGATTCTGTACAATCACTGGGAATTTTTTAGGAATGACTGAACATAAAAGTCATTTGGTGAATTTAAGAGGTGGAAAATAAGGTATTATTTATCTTCTATGCCTTGTCATTGCTAACATTCCCTATGCCTTTTCAGCAGCAATAACAGAATTATGTTAATGTTTTCAGGCTATGTAGGTCTCTTTGTGCATGATATTAGCTAATTCCAGACTCAACAAGGTATAAGCAAAGTCACAGTCATTATTTTCATTGTAGTCATTGCATGGAACAAATATCATTTGGTAACCTTCTAATACTGCTAGGATTTAGTTCCTGGAAATCCTTGTGGATAGCAAATTCGCAGATCAGGAAGTGCTAAAAGATCTCTGAATGCAGCAGAGACCTTGCAGAGACTGCAGGGATCTTCAGAATGTCACCTGCAACCAGCATGGACCCAGAGGTGTATCTGACCTGTCGCCCGGGGTGGCAACTCACAGAATGGTCCAAACGAGCTTTCCAGTGGCCCTTGTGCCAGCCAAACTCTGCCAGCCTAACTCCGGGATAGGATTGTGCCCCTAATAATATATCATACATAATAATATCATATCCCCAGTCATTTTCCTTACCTCAGTCTATGAAAGAAGAAAACAGAAAGTCAAACTTTCCTAGATTCTCTTTAGATTAAAGACGCTGGACTCTGCCCTTTTCCTGTCTCCCTCCTTGAGAAAAGACATTACTAAGAGCGCAATCCTAAACTGCAGTTAGGCCGGCATAAGCTAAGCCAGCCAAGTTTGGCCAGCACAAGGGCCACCATAAAGTGTTTTTGGACAACTCTCAGAGTCAGAGAGGATGGGGCACATCTGTGGGCTGGCCTCTCTGACTCTGAGAGTGGTCCAAACATACTTTATGGTGTCCCTTGTGCTGGCCAAACTTTGCTGGTTTAGTTTATGCCAACCTAACCCAGTTTAGGATTGCACCCTAAGAAGAGGTAAAACCCAGCACTGATTAATAGCCCAATCCTACCTAAATCCCCATGCGGCAATACAGTCGCATGGGTGTGGCTACACTGTATCCCACAGGAGATTTTTGATTGGAGATCTCTTTGTGTAAGGGGACATTTGATCCATTGGCCAGGGTATGTCCCAGCAGCCATTATGGGCCAACTTGAACTTACCCCAGCGATATCACTGGTGCAATCCACATTGATCCTTGAAGGCAGATCAGGCCGGGGATTAGGATTCAGTAGATGCAACCACCACTAAACCTGACCCTTTCCTGAGTCCAATCCACCCTCTCCCCTGCCCCATCACTGCCCCATTCGTCCATCCCCACCCCATTCCACCCACCCCTATCCAATTCAACCCCCTCCCCACCTCCCCACCTTCCTACACCCTCTGCATACTTTCTCTGATGGGTCTTCATAGGTCCACTGGCCAGAGGCAGATCTACAGAGAGGGCAGAGCTCTTAGGTTTTGCAAGGAGCCTTACCCTGTCATGTAAATCCCTCCTCTCCCTTGCTGCTGTAGCCAGTAAGTAACGCCAAGATGTTGCTTTTCCCTGTGAGGATTGGCTAAAACGGTGCAGGAGAGGAGTGGCTTCCACTGCAAGGTCCTTACAAAACGTAGAGCTTTGCCCTCTACTCCCTTAGATCTGCCTCTGCCACTGGCATGTGCAAGGCCACTGACCTTCCTGTCAGCAGGTCTGCAGCACACACCAGTGGAGGCTTCTTTGTAACACTAGTTAGGCAGGCAGAGGAGGAGAGTAGGATTGGGCCAAAAGGCTCCTAACAAATATAGTTGACTCTCTTTCGTTTGTAGGTGAGCTTTACCATGCAGAAATACAAGCCAGAAAACTGTTAAGTGGAAACCTTAGCAGAATTCAGTAACAATTCTCACACATGTCAGCTCTTAAAACATCATACTGTAGAAGCTCTAAAGTGATTGTTTGGTTTGAAAAGACAATTAGCACAGGAAGAGAAAGTGTAGAATAAAACTTCAGAAATGTCAAAACAGGAGAATCTGAACTCATTCAGAACAAGAAATCTCGAGAGGCTTGTTGAAGATGATAAATGGGCAGGCCAATTCCATCCTGTGCTAGAAGAGGGAGGCCAACTGGCCTGCACCATCTTCAACACTGAGCCGCAGCAGCCACCCCTATAGGACTACTAAGATATGAGCCAGCAAACTCCCTAACGCAGATCTAAGCAGCCCAGTGTAATGCCAGGCCGGCTGGAAGGGGGGGATTGGGATATGGCCTAGGACTCGCAGGCTGGTCCCACCCAGTAGTGAAATTCAGGGGGGGTTGCCCAGGTTCTATAGAACCGGTTGTTAAATGGCCAGGCCCCGCCCACTCGGCTGGCTTCGGGTGTTTGTGGTTTTTTTTTGCTCCGGCTATGACACTGTAGAACCAGGGGTTAATTCATTTGAATTGCACCACTGGTCCCACCCCCCTCCCGGGCCTGGGCCACCCACCTGCCTGCCCTCCCCACCCTTCCTCCATCCCTTTTCCGCCCTCCCTCTGCCCTTTTCAACCCCTGCACCAGCCACCCTCAGCCAGTACAAACTGGTTGGGGTCCAGGTTGGGATCCAGTGCAAGCAGGCCAGTTCGCGTCCTTGCACTGGCCTAGCCAGATCACAAGGAGAAGCAAATGTGCCTTATGGCACATTTGCAAAACTCCTGGGCCGGCATAGGGACTTACGCCTACCCACCTTGCAGATAGGATTATGCTCTAAAGCAGCAGTCGCCAAACTTTCAACCTCTACATTTCAAAAATCCCTTCACTGTCCCAAGCAGTGCTTACCGTTCCATGCAAACGTTGCTCCATTTTGAAGCTGATCAGCTGGCAGGGATGTTCTGGCCAGCTGCATCTATGCCCAGCATCCTGCTGCCCCCCCAAAACTGTTGGCCCTTCAATCAGCTGGTGCCAAGCCAGCAGTTGCCTTGTTGCTCGACACCACCAGGGCAAATGTCAGCAGTGCATTACCCGCACCACTGAGCTTATACACATATGTGTCTCCAATTGTTTTAAAGTGAACAGAAAGGAGCATGGCAAAACATGATTGGTATTTCATGACCATTCTATTTGCTAAATATCACCACTGGGAAATTCAAAAGCTAGAATGAAGCGGTGTAGTTCTCCAGTTTATGACGACACACCACTCAAGCCTTTATTACGTGGGGACTGTTTCAATTAAGATAAAATTAAAAAATCTCCCTTTCACATGCTGTTACACTCTGGAATACAGGGGCCTACATTCCAGTTTACCCATACTGCGCTGCAATAAAGTTGAGGCCTATACCTAATCTTTAATAAAATAAATAAAGCAACAGATAAGAATCTTGGTTGCTTGCTTCCCACCTCTAAGCTTTCTGCTTGATTAAAAATGACACAAATAAGAACAAGTATTATCTGCAGAGGAAACACTGAAAAGGGTGTTGGTTATACAGTAAGGCAGTATTTCTCAAATTGTGGATCCAGACCCACTTGGTGGGTTGTGACCTGATGTCAGGTGGGTCACAGAAAGCTGGGAGCAGCTATCTTGGAAGCTGCAGACCTTCCTCTTCTTATATTCCTTTTGTGAGTTTGAATTTTCCAGAGAGGGTTTTTTAAAAAAAAAAAAATTGTTTCTAATTCAATGCTTTTACAACATATTTTGGCCTAATCTTGCTTTCTGTCAGCGATGTTTCATGGCTGTGCAATTGCTGTAGTCCAAGAATGTCAGTTTGCATTCCAGGAATGTCATTTGATTATGTCTCAATGACAGCACTTCCTGCTTGATGATGGCTATGACATCACTTCCAGGTTAATGGCATGACGTCCGGTGGGTCCTAACACGAGTGCCATTCTAAAAAGTGGGTCCCACTCTAAAAGGTTTGAGAAACACTGCAGTAAGACAAAATCTCAATGCAATACTGGTATCCACTCTTCTGTTAAGTGTTGTGTACAAAATATAGGGTATTGCTGATTTTTGTGCCTATCCCTCCTTTTATGTTTTTGGCATGGGTTTCACAAGATCCTTTCAGCAGTCATGCCCAAAATGGATGTGCCAAAGCACATGAGTGTGCTATTAGGGGTGATTTTTTTTTGCAGATTTTGTGATTTGAAAGGCAGGAAGTGTGTTACGCGTTTTTAAGTTCTCTGTTCGGGATCTGATCTGGAGCTCCGCTCACCAGGCAGGCACGAGGCAGCCACTTTCCCATGGGGACCGAGGCGGCAGCCAAGGGCCTCCCTGCCCCATTGGCGGGTCAGGCCAGGAGAAGCACCTGGCACTGCCGCAGTGGACGGCAGCAAGGACAGGCAGCCCACCGCTTCCCCCTCGATCGCAGTCAGGCCGGTCCTGTTGCGATCGAGGGAGAAGTCCACCTGCTCTGGGGAGGCCAGGAGCAGGTGAGAGAAGCCCCCTGGCTGCAGTAGCCAGAGAAGGCAGGGTGGTTAGTGCTGGCAGGATCAGGGACCTGGAGGATTGCCAGCCTGGGCTTGTGCAGCCGCTGGGAGAAAGAGGTGGAACAAGAGGGTGGGGCAGCTCTATATAACCCCAGGCAAGCCAGTGATGAGGGCAGTCTGGAGGAGGCTGGCTAGCAGGCAGGATGCTGGCCAGCCAGTGAACCCAAGCAAGGCTGCTGGAAGGGAGGAGGACCAGTGGGTGAAGGAACCCCCTCCCCCTTGCCTATCTCTGAGCCTCAACAGGTTGGGAGGCCTGAAGGAGCCTGGCCCCACCTGACGTCTGTGCCGCTTGCTCCCTCTCGCAACGCCCTGATGTTGGCTACTGCAAGGGCAGGCACCTAGTCTGGCCCAACAGCGCCAACATTCTCTAACTTTAAATGCTTTAAAAGTGTCCTAGGCAGGTAGGTGATATAGCGTCAGCAGTTGCAGTCACAGTATTATTGCTAACTGGAAAAGTAATTATTTTAATTTCTGGAAAACATCTTAAAAACCAAAATGGGGTGTTTTGTGTTTTTATTCAGATACTTTTAAAAAGGCTGTGCTTTGTGTTTTTAATCAAAAAAACAACAACCCACCCCTAGTTATAAGAGTCTGAAGTGTGCCACAGAAAACGAAGCCACCATAAATGATGCATTCACCAATCTATACCAGTCCAAATGGGGAGGCATGTGTAGCAGTGATTATCAATATGTGTTGGAAGGGAGGGGGAAGGGAGTAGAGCAAGCAGTGAAAGCACCCTCTTCCTATGGTAAACGTGTATATCCCACACCTAGGCTAGCTGCTAGCAGTAAACCATGCACCAGAGGGAAGGCTTGCTTAAGTATTCATAAGAAATGCTTTACTTATAGTTCATAGTTGATCACATATGTCAAATTGATCAGAAGCTCTAATACTTTAGGACTAGGGAACCCTAGAGCTGTCTCCCTTGAATGCAAGTCTGGTGAGGATGGGCCTGCGGGCATGGAACCCTGGCAGAGTACATCCTTCTCCTGATATGGTCCTGAAAGAAGAGGAAATGTGTGAGAAGGAGGAAGGTATTTAGGACCATACTTCCTGCAAGAACCACAGGGAAGACAGATACTGTACATGCTCTCAGGTGACTGGACAGTACACTGCCCTCTAGAGTCCTGTAGGCAGCATTGCATCCAAATTCTAACATATCACCAATGTCATAAATTGAAGGAAAGGGAGTGATACTTGCACTAAACACCACTGCTGCCCAGAAATTATGATCCCGTCTCTGAATCTCACCTGAACACCATGGAAGGGCACCATGTTTAGGAGGCAATATTAACTAGGCAATATTAACTAGGTTTCCTGTAGTTTCAACAAGGATACCTGCCTGTTCAAAAAGCTGATCCAGAGAATTGATGTATATTCTTTTCGGAACAGAGCAAAGTGTTTTCTCCAACTTTAACCAAGAAAGAAACTGTGCTTGAAGGTATCCAAAGTTTGGAAAATGCCGCTCCACAGGAAAGGCAGCATATGCATTGAAAATGAGCAAATGTTTTTGAACACTGTTGGCTCAAGTGGAATCATTACTTTCCTAGACAGTAATTTACCAAATGGAGCAGAGAAAGAGGCATTTAGCCCTCTGTCGCTGGTAAATCAAAGATATTAAATTTGTGAGATGCTAGTCTTAATTCACAGTTTTAATATAATTCTCTATTTGATAAAAGGATTATTGGACCTTGTAATTTCCTTGTTCCAATTTTTTTTTCTTGTATCATTGATTGTCCTCATTAATGTCACAGCAGCAGCTATAAACACAGCATGATATAAATGACTAAAATTGTTGAAGGAGGAAAAATAGAAAAGGAATGGACCTCACTAAAAATTACTTACATTTATACATATACCAATGCACACATCATAGTTCTAATGACAGGCTTAGAACACCTGAAACAGTTTTAAAAAATGGTGGCATGGCAAATAATAGCTTAAGAAAAAACACTCTTGATACTTTATAGGAAAGAAAGCATATGAAAATTATAGTGGCTCAAGCCCTTCAACTTCTTATCTTCTAATACTGTCATCTGGGCACCTGATAGGACAGCAATTTTCATCTCGCAGCACACTGACCCCTGCTAACTGGGCAAGAGGCACTTTTTCCAAGTGGTGTCCTCTTATATTTAGCAGGGGGAGAGCAATTGTCCCTCTTCACCCCAGCAGAGTATCTTTCTCGTGGCTGTTGCTGGTGGTGTTCTCCATTCTTTTAGATTGTGAGCCCTTTTGGGACAGGGAGCCATTTAACTTTAATGTTATTATTTGCCTGTAAACCACTTTGTTACTTTGTGTTGAAAAGCGGTATATAAATACTAGTGATGGATTGAATACTAGTGATTGACCTCTATAGTCCTCATCTCTTGATGTCACTTCTGGCTTCCAGAGACTACGCCGGGTTCTGTGGTTTTGTTTCTAGGGTAACAGTCTGTAGTAACGAATTGTCTGTCCCTCTTTTTCTTCTGGCCGAGTTGGCGGAGAAAGCAGGGCAGAAAATTCATTACTACTTTGTTATCCTAGAAACAAAGAGAGCCACAGGACCTGGAAGAGTTTTTCCACAATTTTCAACCTCTGCACTCCACACTCTCATGGAACACTTGTGGACCTTTTGCAGCACACCAATGTGCTGCAGCGCACACCAGTTGAAAACCACTTTGATAGGAGCTCTGGGGGGAAAATCTCATCATGATGTAAATCTGTTCCTGGATTGTACTGCTTCAGACTCTGAGAGTGCAATCCTAAACAGCACTGGATGGGCAAGGCCCACCGGCCAGTGGAGCCTCCCTGTGGCAAGGAAATGCCTCCCCTGCGCACTCCTCGGATCTGCACCTGCTAAGCATCAGGCGCAGGTCCGAGGAGACCACACGGCCTGAATTGGGGCCGTGTGGCCTCCCGAGCTGGTCTGGCCATATGGCCGAATCCTCGACCCACCCATGTCCTGCCCCCAACCCCCCTCCCCGCCCCCAATCCCCATCCCGAAACGGGACAGAGCCTCCCTCGCGCCGACCAGCTTTGGTCGGCACAAGGGAGGCTCCCCGTCGGTGCTCTCAAGCCAACGCTATAATTATTGTCAGCTTGAGGGTTGTAGTGCCGATGCAGGGGTGCCGCTCAGCGCCACGCATCAGTGCTACGTCCATCGCGTTGACACTATGACGTAGCGTTGACGCAATGGGCAGCGTAGGATTGCGCTGCCTGTGGATTTCATGCTTGAATGTTCCCTCCATCAAGGCAGTACCACCCCCTCCATTGAAAGATGTTTTTTTCTATTTGATTTTTTTTTTGTTTCTCTTGAATAGTCTCCGAAACTTCTCTTTGGGAGGAATCTTGAAATTCAATTAAAATTTTACTTTTGGGTTGTTTCAGTGCCCAGCCTAAATATAGCTTCCCTGTACATTTTCCAGTCTGAAAAAATGGTTCTAGCCCAGTGTTCTCCCTTAGCATGGTGTTTTTTCCTGGGATAGGAGAAATATGAAGTGGTACTGATCAGTGGTACTGAGTTTTACTGGTGTTCATGTAAATAATTCTACTATTGTGTTGCCCTTTCAAAGAAAGATACATATTTAAATCCTTAAACCATTTGTGATATGGAAAGAGTCACCGTTCCACTCATCCAAAGTTACAGACACATAGGGCCAGTTAGGATAATACTTATTCAGCCCAATCCTATGGGGCTCCTTAGCCACTGGAACATGCACTCCAGAGGTGCAGTGTGCTTTATGGCTGTCACAAAAGCCACAGAACATGGCTGGGCCACAGCAGCAAGGGGCGAGCAGCTGTGGCCACACAGCAGCAGCCCCAGCACCAGTAAGGCTGTGGGAGGGGGTGTGCAGGGGGCACAGGGGTGGAGAATGGGCAGAGTGGGGGGAGGGAAGAATGTGGGGAGGCTGGAAAGAAGAGAGGATGAATCGAGGCAGGGAGAGTGGCAGCATTGGTGGCAGTGGCTCTGCCGATATCCTATTCTCCTTTCTGGCCTCAATCCGCCTTCCTTAGTCCATTTAGGGGGCAATCCTAACCAACTTTCCAGCACCAGCAATGCAGCTCCGTGGTAAGGGAACAAACATTCCCTTTCCTTGAGGAGGCCTCCATGACTACTACTCCACTGCAGGATGCAGCACATGCCCCACTGGCAAAGCTCTGTCAGTGCTGGGAAGTTGGTTAGGATTGTGCCTAGTCCCCAGTCTGAGGAGATCCATTTGGGCAGAGGAGGGTTACCCCAGGACAGTGAACAAATGTTTTCTTAATGAGAGGAGACCTATAGGACTGCCCCCCCACAGGATGCAGTATACGCTACAGAGGCATTGCTGCATCAGCAGGAAGGGGTTCGATAGTTTTGGACTGCTTGCACCTTTAATTCTTTCGTTGGTCCTTTAATTGTACTGTGATTCAAGACATGTACACTCCCAGTATATGTGTGTCCTGACTTCTCCCCTTTCTTCCAAGCCAGTTTGAATAAGGGAAGGACAGGAGCTAATGCTAATTTTAATTAAAATCCCTCCTCCATATAATTAAGCAAACTGGCCCACATAGCCAGACAGGAGCCTGCACATGTGTGCGCCACGAGTGTGCACACACTCATGTAAATGTAAAGCCTTGACTGAGCATAGAAATGACTTTAAATGCATCCTTAGAGCAAGGATACCCATGGATTGGCAGAATATCTTGCCTTTGACCAACCTTTTCATCAGCTCTAGAGTCAAGACGCACAATATAAGGTCCTTAGCAAGCAGGACATGACTTCAGCCAAGCTTAATTGAATTCATTCAAACTATAGTCTGCTGTGTTGGAAGGAATGTGTCCAAACAGGTTTCTTATTCCATCTTTCATGCCTTACTGTCCATCAATGTTGAAATCTAGTGGCTGATTTCTGTCAGCAGATATTGCATGTAAGACCTAATGTTGATCCCTGTCATTTCTGCCTCCTTCTCCCAAGTGGGGAGCTCCATCTACAGGAGTTCTCGAAGCCCCAGGACATAACAGCCAAAGGAACTCTATTCCAGGCATTCTTTTATTGACTTTCCTAAAATGCCCCTGTAGATGCAGAAAAGAAAAACAGGGCTGTTCTGTTTCTCTCCCCAGGTTATCTTTACCTTTGGCCTTCCAAGGATTCCCTGACCAAGTGACTTACGTGGAGACTCAAGACCCAAGCTGCCTATTCAGTCAACAGATTCTTCCATTCCCAATTCAGGACTGAGCCCACACCAATTCTCTGGGGCTCTGCCTTCTGCCATGGGTGGGCCTTCTCCCTGAATAGATGTCCCTGCCCCCTGGAAGTACCAGGCCCTCCCCCAGAGTCTAGGCCAGCAGCCTCATCCCCTTAGAGGGGATCCCAGCTCCCTTCCACTGGTCCTCCCTCCTCCTTATTTTCCCTTTCTTCCTTGCTCCATCCTCCTCCCTCTCTCTCACTACTCCTTGGTCTGTCCTCATTCTCTTCCTCCATCTCCCTCACCCAGGGCTATATTTAAGGGCTGGGTCTAGCCCTTCCCTCCAGGTACGGAATAATAATAATAATAATAACAATGATGATGATGATGATGATGATGCACGGAAGGGATAGAGTTGATAGAGGGATGTTCTTTTCCCTCTCTCAAAACACCAGAACCAGGTGGCTTCCGCTAAAACTGAGGGTTGGGAGAGTTAAAACAGATAAAAGGAAGTACTGTTTTACCCAGCGGGTAGTTAGTCTGTGGAACTCTTTGCCACAGGAGGTGGTGATGGCATCTGGTCTAGATGCCTTTAAGAGGGGATTGGACGGATTTCTGGAAGAAAAGTCCATCGTGGGCTATAGGCAATGATGGGTTGTAACCTGCTTACATTAGTAGTAGGCTACTTCAGAGTACCGGGTGCAAGGGAGAGGCAACAGGATCCAAACATCTTGTTGTCTCATGCCTCCCTGGGGCTCCTGGTGGGGCCGCTGTGAGATACAGGAAGCTGGACTAGATGGGCCTTTGGCCTGATCCAGCAGGGCTCTTCTTATGTTCTTATGTTCTTACTCAAAATTCACCCTCTGCCTGGCCATGAGCAGGTGACAACTACTGGTGTCCCTAGCCACCCTCCTAGCTCCTTCATGGGTGAGGACTCCACTCCTGCCCTCAGGAGGATGGCTGGATTGTGGGTCTGGTTCCCCCTTGCTAGGTTCCCCCATGCAGATAAAGGTAAAGGTTTCCCCACAACTGAATGGTCTAGTCGTGACTGACTGTAGGGGGCAGTGCTCATCTCCGTTTCAAAGCCTGTAGAGCCAGCGTTTTGTCCGAGGACAAGCTTCCGTGGTCATGTGGCCAGCATGACTCTACACCGTAGTGCACGGAATGCCGTTCCCTTCCCACTGAAGTGGTCCCTATTTATCTACTTGCATTTAGGTGCTTTCGAACTGCTAGGTTGGCAGGAGCTGGGACAAGCAACAGGAGCTCACTCCATCGCGCAGTCTTGAACTCCCAACCTTCCGGTCGGAAAGCCCAGCAGCAGTGGTTTAACCCGCTGCACCACCACGTCTCCCATGCAGACTGCTCCCCAAATGATGAGAGGCATGAAGTTAGCTATTCCTCAACTGCAGCCAGAATCCCAAGCCCATGACCCTTTGACTTCTTCTAAAAATGATCCTGGCTTCATAAATCAAAACCTTCCAACAGCTGCCAAGGGATCCATAATGCTAGGTTGTGGAAAACCATGCAACAGCCCACCCAATGGAGACATTTTGGAATTTTTTATTATGAACAACGTATGCAACAAGTTAGGCAGGCGAAATACCAGTTTTGAATAATAATACAATGGCAATCTGGTTCTCCATATGTTATTTTGAAGTTCTTCCCCCATGTGAGTATATACCTTCCAGATGTAGACAGAAATGTCTTTATTTCTAACTTTCAATATGCAGTCAATTTTGTATTACTTATTTTTCTGTTTCAGTTGGCATGTGTAGGTATATTCTTTAACTGCATTAAAACTAACAAAGCCCATGTTAAAGGAAAAAGAAAGTATTGCTTGAATCAGCCCATTGTTATAAATTGTTGTAGAGAAAGTGATCTCTGACGTCTTGGGTGGTTATATGCAATTCGTTTCTGCTTTGAATTTGTTTGTGCAATGTTATGGTTCATGTCATCAACAAAGAAAAAACTACAGTTACTGCAAAGAATTCTGACAAGGTGGACCTTGGTCTGAGCTATGATGGCACTTCTTACATTCTAATCATGAGCTACATGTTCAGGGCCACTTAACAGCACAATCCAACCCCCATGTTAGGCCAGCACAAGTCTCCTAGTGCTATTGCAAATGTGCCATAAGGTACATTTGTGATGCCAGACTCAGACCCACACTAGATATGGTGCAGGCCAGTGAGCCTGCCTATTCCACACAATAGCACTCTAAGACTCAATAGCACTCAAAGGTTGAGTATACAGTCTTGCGGGGTATGTTTAAAGTTCCAAGCCTATGCAAAGTTAAAAGCACACTTGACAGATTATGGGGAATTCTAGTATTTTTAAACAGAGATAACAGAAGATTGGTTTGTCTAAACCAGGAGTTTCTCACAGTTGGGAAAGTGTAATCCCCCTTTTTACGCCAGCAGAATACAAGTTCCACTGTCATAAAGAGTTCATAAGATTGGCATAGTTAGGCCAGCAAAGTTTGGCCGGCACAAGGGCCACCGCAAAGCATGTTTGGACGGCTTTCGAAGTCAGGGAGGATAGTGCACGTCTGTGCGCCATCCTTCCTGACTCCGAGAGTGATCCAAACATACTTTACAGTGTCCCTTGTGCCAACCAAACTTTGCTGGCCTAACTGTGCTGGCCTAACTCCAGGTTAGGACTGTGCTCTTAATTGCAGACTCTGAACAGATTAAAGAAATGAATAATCTTCTTCTATCACAACTGAGCTTTGGCTCTGAGAAGCCATTTTGCCAATTCTTTGGATGGAAATTAGCAGTCCCTTTGAGTTACCAAGAACCGGCAGGCAGTCTTCCAAATCACGAAGTACTCCATCCTCCCCTACTTGCCTCTGACAAAATTCCTAATATGTACCACTTGGTTCACTCGTTTTCTTTCCAGCCAGTTCATGTGGCAGCCCCCACATACACAGTTCAATATCCAACTATTGCGCCACTGCTTAAGAATCAGATAAGCAGAGGTTTCATTTGTTCTGTTTCAAGATGATTTTGATGCTATCTGTGTATATCTGCTCTTGCTTAACTATGTGCCCATTGTACTCTTTCTCCAACAATGCATGAGGAGATTCGCATAATAGTCGGTCAATATCTCCCAGGGCTAGGATCAATCATTGTTTCTGTAAATCTCACTCTCATTTCTCTAGCCATAGAGATCACAAAGAACAGTGGTAATTTTCTTAGCAGATAGCCTACTGATTGCCTTTCAGGCTCAGAAGAGTTTTCAGCCAACATATTTGTCTGGACTGAAAATTTAAAATCTTGTCTAATTGTCTGAAAGATTATTCCAGTATGGATTATTTGGGGTAGTTTTATTTAGCATGCAGAATACAGGTCAAATGCATCTAATGAGATGGTTTTCTATTTTCAGAACCATATTAGAAACTGCACAATGTTATGTATGCAGAACGAAGTAATGGGTTCACACTGACTTTTCTACCAAAGCAATTTATTTTGCCCAATCAATGTTTTGAACAACAGATAATTAGGACATCTTCTAAATCTGAAAAATAGCCATATGCATTGCAATATTAGGTGCTTGAGCTAGAGACATTGTGTGGCATGCAGCTTGCAAAATGAACTTATGCCAAGGAGTGGCTCAATAGTTATGCCAAGGAGTGGCTCAAAAACACAGTAAGCTGTAGGATTTGCAAGGGAAACAAGGCATTTTTGATTTATGAGCAATATTTCTCTATGTGAACACTTTGAACACATATGCAGAACTCTGGGGACCATGTAAATATTTTGGCTCGGTTCACTCAAACCTACATGGTTGTATCTGGGCATACTTTTCAAGACATGAATAATGCGCACATGGGGGAAATCCACTACATGTGCAGGGATCCAGGGCAGCGGCCAATGGCACAACACAGTACAGTAGAATGGCAGTTAAAAAGGAAGGCAATGATCAAAGTGCAACAATGCAGAATATTGTTGTGGAGGGGAAAAAGAATATTTTATTTGGGGAATAAAACAACAATGGGTAGGTGGTAAATGTAAGCAGGTACTTGAAAGAAATAAAAGGGTGGGTGGGTGGGAGGACATCCTCAGGTCACCTGGGGAATTGAGGTTGGTGATCAGGGAAATATGTAGTAGTGGGAGAGAGGAAAGTAACGAGAGGAAGAGGAGAAAAAGAAGTAGGAAAATGCCAAAGTTCCAGCCCTGACAACAAAAATAAAAACCATGGTGGAGTACCAGTTGTCTATAGTCTGAACTACAGATACTGGCAAGGGGTCTCTTCTATCACAGAGTTCTTTTTAACCAGCACAGCAAATGTTAAAAATGCCAAAATAAAAGGAGTTGTTATTTGTTAAAAAAGAGCAAGTTGTTAAAAAGAGCAAAATCCCAACGTTGTCTTTAACCGGTGCAAGTCCTTTGCGCCAGCTTGGACATGTCACAAACCTGCCATAAGGCACACTTGCACTTCCTCAGGAAGCTGAGCCAGCACATGGATGTATGCTGGCTCAATACAAGGTGTCAGAGGATTGGAGGATAGTGAATGTCACACCAATCTTTTAAAAAGGAAGGAGAGAGGACCCGGGAAATTACAGGCCAGTCAGCCTAACGTCTGTTCCAGGTAAGATGGTAGAAAGCATCATCAAAGATAAAATCTTAAAGCACGTAGAAGAACAAGTGCTGCTGAAGGCAAGTCAGCATGGCTTCTGTAAGAGTAAGTCTTGCCTCACAAACCTTTTAGAATTCTTCGAAAAGGTTAATCAGCATGTGGATGCTGGCGAACCTGTGGATATTATATATCTGGGTTTTCAGAAGGCATTTGACACGGCCCCTCACCAAAAGCTGCTGGGAACACTTCACAGTCAGGGAATAAGAGGGCAAGTCCTCTTGTGGGTTAAAAGTTGGTTGAGGAGTAGGAAGCAAAGAGTGGGGGTCAATGGACAATTTTCACAATGGTGAGAGGTGAACAGCGGAGTGCCCCAAGGATCCACCTTGGGACCCATGCTTTTCAAGTTGTTCATAAATTACCTGGAGACAGGGATAAGCAGTGAGGTGGCCAAGTTTGCGAATAACACTACACTTTTTCAAGTGGTGAAAACCAGACAGGATTATGAAGAGCTCCAGAGGGATCTCTCCAAACTGGGGGAATGGCCAGCCAAATGGCAGATGAGTTTCAAAGTAGACAAGTGTAAGGTTATGCACATTGGGGCAATAAATAAATAAATCAAAACTTCACATATAGGCTAATGGGTTCTGAGTTTTTAGTGATGGATCAGGACAGAGATCTTGGCGTGCTAGTGGACAACTCGATGAAAGTGTTGACCCAATGCACGGCAGTGATAAAGGCCAATTCCAT
Source organism: Lerista edwardsae (assembly GCA_029204185.1). NCBI lineage: Eukaryota > Metazoa > Chordata > Lepidosauria > Squamata > Scincidae > Lerista > Lerista edwardsae. Next base: position 3,330,191 of record JAJKFI010000034.1, read on the forward strand.
GCTTGGGATAATCAAAAAAGGGGTTGAGAATAAAATGGCCAATATTATTATGCCACTGTACAAATCGATGGTAAGGCCACATCTAGAGTACTGTGTATAGTGTACACCTCAAAAAACATATAGGGGAACTAGGGAAGGTGCAGAAGAGAGTGACCAAAATGATTACAGGGCTGGGGTACCTCCTATATGAGAAAAGGCTACAACGTTTGGGGCTTTTCTGTCTAGAAAAAAGGCACCTGAGGGGGGACTTGATTGAAACATACAAAATTATGCATGGGATGGATAAAGTGGACAGAGGGAGGTTCTTTTCCCTCTCTCACAAAACCAGAACCAGGGGACAGCCACTAAAATTGAGTGTTGGGAGAGTGAGAACAGATAAAAGGAAATACTTTTATACCTGGCAGGTAATTAATCTGTGGAACTCTTTGCCACAGGATGATGGCATCTGGCCTAGATGCCTTTAAAAGGGGATTCAACAGATTTCTGGAGGAAAAGTCCATCTCAGGGTACAGGCCATGATGGTTACTGTAACCTCTGTACTTTAGAGGTACCTTGGAGTTCCGGATGCAGGGGAATGGCAACAAGATGCATGTATCTAGTTGCCTTGTGTATTCCCTGAGGCATCTGGTGGGCCGCTGCAAGATGCAGGAAGCTGTACTAGATGAACCTTTGGTCTGATCCAGCGGGACTCTTCTTACGTTCTTACAGAGGCCAGATCCTGCCTCTGCACTGCTGAGGAATAGAAAGGCCAGCGCAGGGGGTTAGGGAGGATGGGGGAGGGCAGAACAGCAGCATATTGGGGCAGGGGGAAGAAGGGGAGAGCATGCTGGTTGGCAGACCGGGCTTGGAAGAGGGATGGGACTGCCCTGGGCAACTTAGGACAGATTCAAAACACTGTCTCAGTCAGGAGATTTTGCTGGTGCAGATCCGAATAGCCCATAGAGGTGGCTGCCATGACACTAGGTAAGGGGAAATAATTCCCCTTACTCTGAGTTGTGCAGCAGCCACTTCCTACCCTGCATTAGACATTAGACATTGGCCTGCCTATTCCAGTGCAGGAAAGGTTCGTGCTGCCCGTAGCACAGCTGTTCTAGCATCTGCAGTGACAGGAAGTTAGGACATCTTCCTAAAAACAAACCCAGGGGCAGCACTAGCTTATATCAAGGAAGACAGCAGGGTAAAGGAATCAAGAGTCAAGACAGCTTTCCTCAGGGAAAGTGTGTGTTGCAAGGTGCTTACTAAAGTGGTGCTTCTCAGTGGGTGCTGGAGAAGTAGCTTTTTGGTTGTACTCAGGGAAGCGGGAAGAAAGGAGAAGAAGTCCAGTACCAGTCTTCTAGTGGTGAACCTACTTTTCAGCTAGGAGGGGCAAGTGCCCCCAGGAGCCACCTGCCGCAGGCCTCCTGTCATGTGCTGAGAGTGTCCTGAAGGGTTCAGAATGTCTGTAAACAATACTTCTGTGTTTCCCCCCCAGAAAACCAGAAATACTGTTTAAAAGCATTCTGAAGCATTCAGAATGTTTTCAGCACATGATGGGACATTGTGGAAGGCTCCGGGAGCTTAAGGTGACTGGCGGGGCGCGCCTGTTGCTGGAGGGGGTGCCTGTCTGCGGTCCAGCCCCCAGGTGGGAACAGGGCTGGGAACGCTGCTGCTGCTGCTCTCAGTGATATCTGTGCCCAGTGGTCCTTGGGTAACAGAGGAAATGAGGGTGCCAAACACAGCACCAATAGGTCCTTTGCACAAATTACAAGCTCAAAGCATAACAATGGGGAAAAAAACCCCAGAGAAAATGAGCAGTCTGTGACACAGCTTTTCTCATAGAAAAGCATCAGGCTTTTATGGGTGGCCCCATCCAGCATCTGCTCCTCTTCAGCATCCTGTCCAAAGTTATTAAATGTAGCACCTGAGGTTGAGACAACCCTGTGATTATTTCCTCCTCTTTGGTTACCTGCATCCGGTGTCCCATAACCCTAAATACAGGTCCATGTCTCAAGGAATCTCATACGAGCCATGTTATTATAGGGAGCTCCCCCATGTTTCTTACAGCACCCGACTGCCCCATCCCGCACAGGGCCACCAGAGTCAGGATGTTACCAGTTAGTTGGTACTTCTTCATATCTGGCACTTGGAAAACTACCTCAGTTATCGAGTGTACCTGTGATCAAAGAAATATGGCTTTAGCATTCAGTTTGCAATAGATCTCTTTTCATGTTCTCCTGTCTTTTGACTCCAATATTTTATGCATGAGTCCTTAAGGTTCAAGGCAATTTCAACGTTTTTGTTTGTGAACAACACTCTGTGCATAAGTGCTGGAAGCTGTTTTTTTTTACTCAAGTGGCCCTCACTTTGCCTTCTGTTCTTTCGGCTTGAGGCAAATAACCATGGCCAGAGCTAAGTGGGCATCTTAATAAAGGATTGTCCTTCACTTTCCACTTGAAGATGCTGTTTCTAAAACTCCTTTTGTCCCATAGCCTCATCCTAACTAAGTTTTCCCACAGCCATTAAGTGGCACCAGCATGGCTTCTGCTGTATCTCTCTCTCTCTCTCTCTCTCTCTCTCTCTCTCTCTCTCTGTGTGTGTGTGTGTGTGTGTGTGTGTGTGTGTGTGTGTGAAACCTCACACATGTTTCTCTAGCCATAAAGATCACACTGATAATTTTCTTAGCAGATAGCCTACTGATTGGCTTTCAGGCTGAGAAGAGTTTTCAGCCAATGTATTTGTCAATCAAGAATGGGGAGCAGGCACACTTGGCCAGGCAGCCCCCAGCAGCAGTGTACCCAGAGGGTTGTTGTGCTTATTCCTACCTATAGGGATAAACACCCCCCCCTTTTTAGACAGGGGTGGGTCTCTGCCTCCCTAGTGCTAGAAAAGAATCCTTTCTGCCCTTGCTGATACTTGCTGGTGCAAAAGAGCTGCTGCTCTCCACTAGACTAGCTCCATTAATGTAAGCATTACCAAGGTAGGTTTCTGGTTTTCTTTCAGGGATAGGGAAGGAGACTCATATTTTATCATACTTTTAAAGGGCTTTAAAAAGTAACTTGTTCACATTAAACCATCTTGCACATAAACCTGTTGTACAGTAGTTGCTTTGCATTAGGAGCGGAGGCGTTTCTACAGGGATGGCAAAGCTCTAAGTTTTGCAAGAATCCTTACCCTATCATGTAAATCCCTCCTCTCCCTTGCTGCTGTAGCCAGTAAGCAATGCCAAGATGTTGCTGTTCCCTGTGAGGATGGGCTAAAACGGTGCTGGAGAGGAGTGATTTCTATTGCAAGGTAAGGCTTCTTGCAAAACTTAGAGCTTTGCCATCCCTGTAGGAATGCCACTGATTAGGAGGTCTGGTAGATCTGGGCTCCCAAGACTTTAACTGACATCACCTCATTCCCCTGCCCCATTTTGCCCCTCCTTAACCCCCACTGGGTAACACTAACCCTAGAGACACCACTCCTTTAGGCATCATCACCTTTCTGTTGACTTAATTGTGAAACCAATGAGAAGGACCTCTCACCAGACCTGCATGTGGATAAACCATTGAGTGAAACACTTATTCCCATCACAGACCCTGTCCTTAGTTTCCTAGTCAAGGAACCTAATTTGTTGTTGGGCATCGTGCCAGAGCTTGCCGGTCAGTTTTCCTTTCAAAGCACAGACCTGATTAGATATTGTGCATCATGCAATGCAAATACAGTGCGATTGTTCATAGTTTCTCTTCTCTTCTACAAATCAAAATTTTATAAACATGTTGCGTGTTCCGGACAGGTCTATAGCAGCAAATGTGATTTTTGCAAGCAGAAGAATCATGAATGTTTGCTGCATCATATGATATGTTACCTCTGATTTATCAACAGGACATCGAACCTGTGAGATTAGTATTGCTTTTTTTGTGCCAACCCCCATGCTGAACTGTAGATGAGGACACAATGCAGTAATGAGACAGGCGCAGTACAATGGAAACATTCTCCCCATTTTCCCAGTGGAGTTCAAGTTGTGAATAATGTGGTATGATAAAAAAGAAAACCTTCAAGAAGGCATAGGCTAACAAAAATAATTTACCTCAGATGCATTAAAAGGATGGATGAACACACACACGAGCGCGCGCACACACAGGAAGGAGTGAATGCTAGTACTGTATGTAAGGAAAAGGATTTGCAAGTGCAAGAACATTAGGTTTGTGCACACTTCCTTGGAAAGTGAAAGGAAACCTCTCTGCACACACCAGACAGAGAGAGTCAACCTTCATTCTGTAGAGTGCAGAGCCTCACCCATTTAAATAATAAGCACTATTTTTTCTTTGTGGCTTTGTTGGTATTTAGCTGATTGAGTAAAAGGAAATAAAAAAGGGACCATGTAAGCCCAAGACTCCTCAGGTAACCTCAATTCACACCTACACTAACTATTCAAAAGCCTAATCCGCTATGTTGATACCTTTTCGTTCTTACCAGCCTGGTATTCCCTAATGGCAGTTGCTGCTGCCGCAGAATCCTTTTATAGCAGGTTTTCATATAATAGGCACAGCAAGAGCAACACTTGATTATCCTTCCCCTTAGTTCTGCCACAAGTCTTTCCCCCTTCATTATACACTGACAAGTAGACTGCATTCAGGTCCTGTAAGCGGGATGTCTTGCACTGCTCAGAACGTGCAGGCAATGCGGAATCAAGGATCTTGCTGAATTCAGCATTCACTTACTTGAACCAAGCGACTAACATTCGGAGCGGGTAGCTCTTCTGGCTAGGTTCACTCTGATAATTATCCTGCAAGGAAAGCAGTCTGGTTTGCTGACACATTTAAGAGTCGGGGCCAATTCGTATGACCCCCAAATCTGCACTGAATTTAAGGTGGACATTTAGCCTGTTGTGCTGCAAGGTAATCCTTTAATTTCGCCATTGGCCAGATCAGTGTTCAGCATGCAATAAGCAAAGTGCAGCCATCTGTCACATGCTTGAAATTCTCTTCATGCTGAGGGTTGGTTTGGGGCCATGCAGAAGAAGGAATTAAAATCAACAACAGAATAGCAATTATCCCTGTGAGACTCGGGCAAGGGAGGTCTGCCCCCATGCTCACAGGTCAAGAAAACAATGCACAGGCTAATTTTAGCAGGCTAACGTCACTCAGCCCCAGCCCTAGTTATAGTCCAGGCTAGGTTGAAAGTGATAACCAGACTGAAGTCACCTTGAAATTGGATTCCTTCCATCTTCCTTCAGGGGCTGGATTTAAGCCTCTTAAGAGTCAAAATCTTGGAGGAGACGCTTCGGGACTGGCTGAAAATGTTAGGTGTTGACTAAGTAAAACCTTAAACTCAGTGATGTCATGCAGGGGGAACGCAGGGGAACTCAGTTCCACTAGTTAAAATTAGGGCTGACTCTGCCCACTTCACTCTCCCTCCTCCCCCCTCCCAATTCCTCTGCAAAGAGCTTTTCTTCTTGGTTGGCCAGCACTCAGAGGGTTAAAGGGAGCGACTCCGGATTCCTAGGGGGGCGAAGGCAGTGATGTCATTCAGGGGGAACGGACCAGAACGGGCGTTCCGGATCCTAACGGGCTCCGTGGCTGGTTCCGGGTTCCCGACAAGTGCCAATCAAAAGTGAGTTCCTGTTCCTAAATCATTTGAATGACACCACTGCTTAAACTGCTTCATAGGGAGCATGTGAGCAGGGCCAGCCTTAGGAGCTGTGGGCCCCAGTCCAAAACATTTTTGCAGGGCCCCTCATCGCACGGCTCCCCGACTCACCAGGATGAGCCTTTGGCAGAGCATGGGTGGGGCCACAGAGGTGATTGCCCTGGGTGGAAATGAGGCGTAAATTCTTAGGGGCGCAAAATTTCAGCCTCACACTTGGCAACCTGAAGTCCAGCATCTTGCTCTCAAAGGTGCCCTCCATGCTGCAGAATATTCCGCCAAACATCTGGCAGGGCACTTGGCCAGAAGTACATGGACGTGCCACAGGCATCTCCCTGCTTCCACTTCTAATCCTTACCAGGGCAGAGATGAACCTTAGCTCTGTGTATTCATGCAGTCCCCACCTCTGCCAGTCATGACTTGTGAGAACAAGAATGCTGCAGGAGAATAACCGCATGCCAAATGCCTCCCTTTCACAATCTATATATATAAAAATGGACGTGGGTGTGTGGGTATGCGTGTGGGAGGGTTTGTGTGTTTGTTTATGTGTATGTATGTTCTGCATAGGCTCCGCAACGCCTTGCCTGAGCCGCACGAAACTCGGTACGCACGTACCTTGCAGCCTGGCAAAAAACACTGCAGGGGTCAGCCCCCCGTTTTTTGGGGACAGGGGCCAGAGCGTCAGGAACCAAGGGGATTGCATTGGACTAGAGGTCTGCTGCCACCCTGTGGTGACAAACGATTCTGCAGGTTATGTGGTGGAACTGCAGTAGCTGAGCTCATACACAGGGACTGATCAAAAACGAAAGTGAAACTACTGCCCACTCCCTGAGTTGCCCAGGCTGGGAAGAGCAGGTTCCAGACAATTCCAGCACCCACTCAGGTCTAAGATGGACATATTTACGCAGAGCTCACTGGCCTGCTGTTCCCGTCTCTCATACTTCACTCCTACCCTGCACATCACCTGCAGACATTGTTCAGTAAGTGTGACACTTTCATTTCTCTCTCTTAGTTGAGTGTGTGCCTGCTTCCTGATTCCTTCCACAGTGATAGTGTGCATTTCGGATTCAGGGTCATCAATGCTTTCTTCTTTCAGTGAGGAATGTTACATTTCCACCTGGATCTAACTACTTCATACTGTTTATGCATAGTTCCCTATTTCCGGGTATGTTCCTCCCTCACTCTAGAACGCCTGGGACGCTGTGCCCCACACCTGGTTCACATATTCCTGATGATCTGGACAGGAATACTGTGGGGCGAGGACCCCCCTAAGTCATTCCTTCTCCTACTAGAAACCTCGGGATACATTGTCCCCCGGGCAACGCTGGGTCACAACCAGCTAGTGTTGCTATAAAGTAAAAGCAACACCAGGTTGTTTCGGGACTTGCAAAGTAGGCTTGGGTGGCAGCAGCTGGCAGGCTTTTGCACATAGGTGCATTATAGGTGGCCACAGTCATGTTCAGCCGTGGCCCTTTAGGAGCTTTAGGAGGGTTTGCAAGGTTTGTGTTGCATTGCTGGTGCCACCGCAGCTGGTCCTACTAATCTTCTGGGCGGTTCTCTCAAGCGAAGCATTGGAGCGTGGGCGTGTGCCCTTGGCCCCTGATGATCCACAGGTTAGGGGTTAGGGGGCACAATACTTGCCTTGCCCTGGGAGTTGGCCACCCATGTTATGCCACTGGGATGAGCAGCAGTGGTCGGCGCCTGGCAGTGAGCAGAGGGAAGGCCATCCAGCAGTAATGCTCTGCTTGCCACTCTCTCATCATGGATGTCTCAGGTTGGAAGACTCCCTGCCGGACTGTCAGCTACAGAGTGAAATGCTGGCTGTGACCGTGTGCCCTGCTGTCGCCACCCCAGTGCAGGTCTCTTTCAGGCACGGAGCTCAATTTGGCCAAATTAGTCTTTCTGGGATCTGGTCTGGGGCTCCACTCACTGAGCATGCCCAACGCAGCCAGGATCCTTTTCCACAAGGATGGCAGCCTCCGTCTCCCAGGGCCTCCCTGCCCCATTGGCGGGTCAGGCCACAAGAAGGGCATGCCGGGCCCAGCGGGGCCTTGCACCATGCTTCAGCGGCCAAAAGGATGGAGACGGGGGTGGGGTGGCAGGTCCAGCACTGAAGCACCAGGCAGCTGGCCTCTTCGCCCTTGACCGCAGTCAGGCCAGCCCTGTTGCGATCGAGGGAGAAATCCACCTGGCCAACTGATGCCTGGAGCAAGAGAAAGGAAGCCCCTGTCAGCAAGTGCCAGAGAAGGGAGTGTAGTGAGTACTTGCAGGATCAGGGACCTGTAGGGCTGTCAGCAGGGCTTATGCAGCCTGGCTGGGAGGAAGAGCAAGGGGGTGGGGAGGCTCTATATAACCCCAGGCAAGCCAGCGATGAGGGCAGTCTGGAGGAGGCTGCCTAGCAGATAGGATGCGGGCCAGCCAGTGAACCCAAGCAAAGCTGCTGGCAGACAGGAGGGCCAGTGGTTGAAGGAACCCCCTCCCCTTTGCTTATATCTGAGGCTACTGGGTTTCCTCAGCAGACTGGGAGGCTTGAGGGAGCCCAGACAACACCTGGTGTCAGCTCCGGTCGCTCCCTCTCGCAACGCCCTAATGTTGGCTACTGCGGGAGCAGGCGCCCCTTGCCAGACAGCGCTGACATAGTCAAATTGCCCCAAGGCTAGCCCTACGTGTGGGTCAGGAAAGCACTTTTGTCCATTTTCTCCTGGATAATTCTCCAGTCTGCTGCTATCAAGGTTCAGTCTTCATGGAGTTGTGAGAACAAAAGGAGAGGAGGAACCGTCTACCTCCCTAAGCTCCTTGGAGAAAGGAGGTATAAACATGCATTTTCAACAAAGAAGAGGGTTGGTACTCTTGGAAGACGGACTGGTGGACAGCAGAAAGCATGGCTGGGACAGCAGCAGTTTTGTTCCTTGACACAGGTGGTTCTTGCTCATTCTTTGCTGGGATTGAGAAACAATTGTTTGAGCCAACAAACTGAATGGAGAAGGAAGGTTGTTTTTAACATGGGGGGAATGCATTTAGCACAAATTAGTTTAACTGGTTTTAGTATGTATGTTGATTTTCTAATAGTTTCTCTCTAGATTCTAAAGGACCCTGTTTTGAACCAGTTACTGGAACCATAGTAGGTTCAGGACATGATTTGGAGGCACATAGTACAGTAGTACAGCAAGATTGCTGAAGCAAAGCAGGATAGGATCAGGATCTATATCAAATGTCTGGATTTGATATTGCTGTCAGAACTTCTTGTGTAGAACCTTGAGTTCTCTGGAGGACAGTTCTGGTAGATGTGTGATTGCTAAACTAATGTTCAAATCCAATGAATATTACCATTTCTTACGAACATTGAGAAGGATTTCATCCATTCAAAATATTCTGGAAAGTTAAGGTACACAATGTTAACACTCGCTTTAAGTCAGCCACAACTTGCATCCACCAAGCCAAATGTTCTATCCATTCACTAAGGGTGCAATCCTAACCGACTTTCCAGCACTGACATAGCTGTGCCAATGGGGTATGTGCTGTATCCTGCAGTGGAGTAGTAGTCACAGAGGCGCCCTCAAGGTAAGGGAATGTCGTTCCATTATCTCAGAGCTGCATTGCCCTTACCCCAGTGCTGGAAAGTTGGTTAGGATTGTGCCATAAGACTTTGCAGATGTTTGACAATGACCCTGATTTTGGAGTATGGGTGAATGAGTGGCTATTTAGACAAATTAAATGCATTCCATTTTTTTTTAAAAAAAATGTACCTTACTGACTGCTATTTTTGACCCAGTCATCAAAACTGGAGGGTATTTAGCAGTACAACCCAGTGCCTGAACATTTAGTGAATAACCAAACCACAGAAAACACTTGGATTACATCCACAAAGTGGCAGAAATGGACACAAGCATCTCTGAACTAAGCTTTGCTCTTTTTTATGGAGTGGCTCCTTCTGTTTTTCTATTTAGCAATTAACATTTCTAACTGGTGCTGTTCAGTTTATTATTGTCTGCCTGCTGTGAGCTATGTATTGGGGCACTTTATTTAGACTGAGTTCTTTCACTTCTAATTTTTGTAAAAGAACATTTTCCACCCTTTGTCAGAAGCATTGGCGCTACTTGGGGAATGAACAGCTGATGCTCTTTTTTTGACAGCAAAGATGGACCGGGGGTGTTAGCATTCCTCCATCCCCTTGTCAGAAAGAGCTGGCCACTGTAGCATCATGTCAAATTGAGAAGCATTTTATACCCAAGACTGATGGTTCCAGCCTTCAAAGGCAAATTGGCCCTATTGTCACTCCATGATTTATTCAGACTGCTAACTATCCAACATTTGTAAAAAGCACTTTACTGCTCTTCTAGCAGAGTCAATCAGGCCTGACCTTTCTCCAAATTTTACTTTAGATGACATGCTATAGCAATTCCTGTTAATTTCTGCAGGGCCTCATACCCCCCCCCCCTTTTGGTTCCTCCTTCCACTCAAAACCGCAAACCAAAAAGTATCAGGTCCAGGTTTACTCTGCTCTGTTCACTGGGGATGTGTAAGGGAACTTCATGGATTATTCTGCCTCATGCCTTTACCATGATATGGACAGTACTCCAGCCAGCTCAATCAATCACACGTGGGAAGAGCATGTACTGCAGTGGGTACAGTATATCCAAAGTTCATCTCTATATGCAGTCTAAATATTACTATAAAGTATTGAGCAATCTTTACATTGGGCAACAGTTGGGATAAACCACTCTCCATGCAGTTTGGCTATAGGATGATATGATTATAATAATAATATAATAAAAATAAAATCACATAATTAGGACAGGCCAGTGGAATTATTGTCTGGACGTCTTGCATGATATACTGTATGAGGTGGGAAGTCCACAGCTGTATTGAATCTTATCTAGAAATCCTCTTGTCTCGTTCCATTGTCTTAAACTGTACCATCCGATGGTATAAACCTCAAGGTGTGTATGCCTTGCTCCTCTACAATCATGGTGAAACTGACTTCATCTCTATTCTCAAGTCTCCTTAAGTCATGAGTCTTTGTGTTCAAGCCATTATGTAGACATTCACTACACAGAGCTCCCCTTAGGCAGAGCAGTCTACCTACTCTGGCACTGTATCCCTTCTGGGCTCATACAGCTTAGCATAAACATTCTATTGTGTCCGCTCACCTTCTCTCCCTCCACCATTACTTTGCTCAGTAGTGAGGAGACATATGCAGAGAGAGAGAGAGAGAGAGAGAGAGAGAGAGAGAGAGAGATTTAAGTGCAAGGAGAACTATGCACTGTCAACCCTGCTTTACTTCCTACAGAGCAGGGTCAACAGTGCATAGTTCTCCTTCCACTTAAAACTCTTTTCTTCTTTTGGGGCAATAAGACCAATGCAAGCCCAAGAAATCATCTCAAGGAGATGTCAAATATAATGCTTGAGTTCTGAGTGTCTAGCTTTTCTTGGGAGTGAAAGGAAGTTCCACCCTTGTAAGCAATATGCCACTGACCAAAGCAGTGGTGTAGCTAGAGGGGGGAAAATAATAAGCTTTTCAGGAGTCTGAACTCCTGTGTAGCCCCTCCTCTTGCCTTCATAGCCATGAATGGCTATGAAAGCAAAGCGAGGCATCTCCTCTGCTTTGCTCTCGCTGCTTGGAATGGCTCTGAAGGGGAGGGGGAGGGGCACTTTACATGGGAGTTCAGGCTCCTGAAAAACATAGCATTTTACCTGCCCTCTAGGAATGCCACTGGACCAGAGCTTTGCTATATGGGCTCAGGTCATTTGGCTTATTTTTCTCTAATGCTCCAATTATTTTCATCTCTCTCTCTCTCTCTCTCTCTCTCTCTCTCTCTCTCTCTCTCTCT